>JANHJO010005673.1:40581-52300 GCA_032468235.1 Pseudoxyrhopus heterurus | reverse complement strand
GATCGTATTACTGAAAATGGCTATTTTGCAAATTGTTTGTTCTTGAATTCAATCTATAATAATGCTAATAGGCTCCATGCATTATACTGGAAGGTAACATGTACACATTTTAGCAAAACATCTTATGTGGAGCAGTTTGTTGATCAGTATAAAATCAACTGTAGTATATAATCCGGATTCATTGTCTGGTCTCAGCTGAAGTAAACTAATGTCCCTAATTTGTTAAATATGTTCACTTTAAATTCTGTTTTGCCGTTAGTCATTTTCTATTAACCCCAAATCCATATTTACTACTGCCTTTTCATCCATTTAAATTAAACTGATTTTGGAGAGTCCCTAACGAGACATTGCATTTTAACATAATTTTTATTTATTAAAAAATAAGTTTAGATCTGTTGAAATTAACTTTAAATTAGTTAGAACTACCGTACTTTAAATAATTTGATTTCAATGGGCCCGCTGTTAACACAAATCTGCATTCAACTATATATCATTAATATGTTTTTAGCTTAATATTTTTTTCTTTTATTGTGTTTCTCAAAGTTGAATGTTGCCTTAAACTTTTTTTAAAAGATTGTATACTTAATCCCAAATAATTGTTTTCTCAGGCCAAACGTATCTATTGTCTTTGATTTACTCAGGGATTTTAGTCCTTCCTTATAATGTCAGATGCTTTTGTGAAAACTTTTTTGATTTACTAACATTCAGACATCCAAGTTATGATTGGATTTGATGTTTATAGTGCAGAATACATTAAAGCAATGTTGAGGCTTCCATTTGATTTAAGAATTATCTTTTCCTGCAATGCTTCCATATTTTTCCCTTTCTTTTATCCTTGTGAAACATACAGCCTACTGTATAGTAATTCTTGGATTTTGTATAGAACCTTCATATGTAAGAGCAAATTATGTGCACAGACAATTACATATTAGCTAGCCCATTTGCCTAGAATACAATATCAGGTCTTGATAGAGATAACAATCAATGATTTTGTGTACAGATTCTGCATTTGAACTATCAGAGTGGACCCTTATGTAATGCTGCAATCTTTTTCATTCATGTTTGCACATTTGGGACCACATAAAATAATCTCATTTATGGAAGCCGAACGTTCTATAAGTGGATTACTTTTGCTGGATAAAATGCATGTCTGTTTTGCTTTTTTTGTAATGGCATCTTGGATATAAATTGGGTGGTACTGAAAAAGTTGATATATTAAAATAAACAAAAGACACAAATATGTATGCATATTATGCCTGTAAAAAATTTAAAATTGAAGCTTTATTCCCATTCTAATTCTTAACTTTTAACACAAAACATACTGCTTGAAGAAATATTTCAGTCAAATCCTGTAGTTATTCTTACTTTAGTGAATTCACCCCAAAATGAGATTATACTATCCCATAAAAAACATATGCGTTAGAAGCTTTCTATAAAGTGTTTGTTAAAGATTAATCTTTGCAAATTGTACTTCAGTCAGCCTTAAATACATATCTGTGAACACGTTCAGTTTAACAATTATTGAATAATTATGGATTGTTTCTGGGGGGGGGGGGGAAATTGTATTTTTCTGAATTGTTTTTTGACTTATAAATATTGTGTTTCTCTTTCACAATTTCTGGCTTGTTCTTTGGTGCTTTTCTGAGAAAAGTTACTCCAGTTTAAGTTACTTTTGTCCCCCATGTCTCTAGCCTTTCCTTATTTATAGTAAGGAAGTCATCTTTAATGTTTTTATTTATATAATGTAACTTTATCAGAGCAAAAGACTTGAAATATTTAAATTATTTAAAAGTTTCCTTTTAAGGATATAACTCTAGTTTGACAGTGAAAAATAGAAAAGCTTGAATGATATTGTGCCACTCAAGTGTTTATTCTTAGCTCCTGATTGCTATATAATTAAATATGTCAACCCCAGGAAGATTAGATTATCCAGCGCTTTTTAAAATATATATTTGCCAAATATAATTGTATTTGCATTTAAAGTAAAATACTAAATTGCATGAGGATTTCATCTTAATGGAGAAATTACTAACATTCTGGCTCCATTTGATATTTAGCTTGTGTTTGGTTTCAGCAAATAGGCTTTCTCTGATTATAACAAACTATTGTGCTACTTTTGGACATTTTCAGTAAATAAAATTACCTTATAAAAACCATAATCACAATGCAGTGCGGTTCTTGGCTACATATATATTATTTCTAGAGCACTTTCTTAAGAACTATTCATTTAATGTGTTGTCTATATTAAAGTAATGAATAGATTTTAAAAAATACCTTGTAGTCATGTAACACTACTGCCATTTCTGGTACAGTCTTTACTAAGACATTCAGCGAATTATAAGAATATGATCTTGCTTTAGGTGGCATTATGGTTGATATCTGTGCTTGCCTGCTTTTTTTTCTAACTATGACAAAGTTTTTGTTAAAAACAGAGAAAGCTGCCCTGTAATTTGATGGATCCGACATATTGAAAAAAGCAGATGAATTATTGAACACATTTTGTTTTACTGATGTTAATCTATGAAAATATGTCAGGTAACCTTTTATTAAAATATACAGTTGTATCCCATCCATTTATACTTCCCTTCAGCAGTGCTGATTTATGTCTTTAAAGGGCTTATGTAATTGTGTTGTCTTTCTGGATGTGTCTTAGTATTAGCAAAATACGCTTGAGAAGAAAAGCCTCCGTTACATGCATAGTAGTTCTGTGGGATCAGATCTGATAATACTGATCAGCTCTATCTCATGGGAGGAAATCACTTCATTTCCCATCAAGAGATGTCAGCTATGTAAGTTGTTGCTTTACCCATTTGCTTCTCTGAGGTGTATTTTGTATGGCAGTAGGATCTGAATACAGAATGTTGCAAACTGTAGAGTACTAATTATTACTGAGTACATAGAACATTAATTTACACTTGCAGTCATATACAGAAGTTTCAAGGGCAAGGAGTGAATGTGTCTTTTTTTCCCCTGTGTGGCATTCATAATCTTTTTAATGCATTGCCAATATTATGTGCTATTTTCGTAGCTTCTCTGTTTGTGTAACATTTCCAAATAAGTTGCATATGAAATCCTGACTATGTGAGAAGGCAAGGTGGTTTGTTTGTTTAAATTTATTTAAATAACCTAGTATGTGTTAAAATTACATTTGGACCTATATGTATGTTTGTGCTGTAATAGACTTTATTTGATTATAAAAATCATAAAAGATTATTTCTGAAAGGAAGTGGTGGACTAATTGACACAAAGTAAATCTGAAACAGTACACTTCCTATAATAAAAAATAAAATAAAAACATCTGTGTTCTCCTCTGGTTTCAGAATCAGTGTCTCTATTTTTCTT
Organism: Pseudoxyrhopus heterurus; assembly: GCA_032468235.1. Classification (NCBI taxonomy): domain Eukaryota; kingdom Metazoa; phylum Chordata; class Lepidosauria; order Squamata; genus Pseudoxyrhopus; species Pseudoxyrhopus heterurus. The sequence continues at coordinate 48,958 of JANHJO010005673.1, read as the reverse complement.
TTTCTGTAATCATCTATAAAAGTTTGTATTAAAGACTTTAATTTAGTTGCAGTTAATCTTTCCTGCCCCTTCTATAGTTCCCAATAACTGGAGGGATCTCTCATGTCAGGATCAGCTTTCAGGAATACAATGATAATTTTTTTTACTGAGAAGTGGGAGGAAAGCTGGACATGTCTGCAATTTTTACCTCTAACCCATATTTTCTGTATGAAGTGGATGTGAAGAACATTTTTAATAATACTGGGGATTATTAGAGACATGCAGTAATTCTATTAAAGTGATTTAAAACCATGGAGAATGAATATTAAGCAGAGATTTTGCAACCTTGAGTGAAATTTCTTGACCTTTAATACAATTTGAGGTAAAATAAAGGTGAAATTTATTCAGTAAAACCCATTGGGATAAGACCATTTCACCTCAGAAAGCTCCCCCCACTGACCCTTTCCCCCTGTTATGAGAGAGAGAGAGAGAGAAATAGGAGACCAAGGACCTGAGATTTAAAACACTCTATTTCCCACAAAGAGCCAAGATTTTGGGGTCTTAAATGATAAAATCAGTTATGTTGCCAGGAAATTTTAAAGGTCCCCAGTCATAAGTTGCCCTTTCCTGATTAAAAAAAGTATGAATAGAAGGCAATATAATTATAATTAAACCAGTGGGATATTTTGTTTTTCCAATAGATGAGCCCTCTTTGTATGAGTGCCTCTGTTTGGTAGGAAGATAACTGATCAATTAGGATGGATGGATGGATGGATGGATGGATGGATGGATGGATGGATGGATAGATAGATAGTCATATATTACATTTTTTCTGCATGAGTATGCATATGTTGAGTTGAAAAAATATTACATAAGTAGCCACTAGATGACGGAAGATAGATTAAAAAAAATAGGTATATCCACATTCTGCTTAAAAAATATTTTGCATCCTAAGAACATAGAATTATCCCTTTCCATCTTCTGAATATCTTGGTGCTGTGTATAAGTTATATTTGAATATTTATCTAGAAATACTAAGTAAGATGTTTTATGTGATCCTATACATTTCCATTACTTTGAATTTGAGACTTTCATATGAAATCATTCCTAAGGCTGGTAACTCTTCTGAAAACTGTCAAAATATTCCATCTATATTTTCATAATACTAAAGAACATGGACAAAAGTAAATTTGATAAGTGTTACTCTTCCTATTCCTTGTTATATCCTGTTAATCCAAATTAAACGACTCTCGCTTTTAGCATAAAATCACTTCTTTGCACGGAAGTTTTAAAAGTAAGCAATTTATCAATAATATAGTGTGCATTGTATACAACAAAATTACTTCCAATCCTCCATTAAGCCAGTTAATGGAGAAAATACTTCATAAAATGAAATGGTAGCATTGCACTGGCCTTTTTCAGCATCATTGCCTCCCATGATCCCACTATCCCAGGGGTGTCAAACTCACGTCGTCATGGAACATATCGTGACTTTTTTCCCCTTTGCTAAACGGGATGGGTGTGGCCAGCGCATGATGCATCCATCCCACGGGCTGTGAGTTTTGACACTTTTTCATAATAGTTGTACATAAAGAAAAACTTGTCCTTCTGAAGTATGATAATTACTCATAATCCAAGATCTAGAGTTTGCAAATCCACTAAGTACTAGTGGCCATGTACTATATTTGTATTTATTGACATTAATATTTGCTTACATCGTCCTATTTTTATTTATAAAAATTAACTTGATGGCTCAGGCTGAAGTTCCATTTCGTCCAAGAGTTGTTTTCCAATAACATTTAATACTTTTGAAATACCAAAAAGAGAACATAAACACAATCATTATTACTCGTCCCTAGCATATTAGGAAACTGCTTCTTCACAGATCCATTTAGAGATTTGTGCTGTTATCAATGGATAATAGCCATTCAACTTTTATGACAATGATTCATCTGTAGTATTTTAGATACAGATTTAGCATATAAAGAAGCAATATATTTTCTAGGCTCAACCATGTTACAGCTTTGTAATGTATTTCATTAACGAATATGAGGCAATATTTTCCCAGTATATTTCTGAAGATTTACATTGGAATGTCAGTGGCTGTTAATTCTTGCTGATGTTGGTTGAAGCTACATCCAAAATGTTTTATATTGTTCTAAGCAAGTGCCTTTTGGTTTAAAAATGCCCTGTACAGTTTCTCTTCTATATTGCATATGTACTACATGTATTGAAATAAACATGTCCTGATGAATGTAGATCATACCTTAATTGAACAGAATATATATATATATATATATATATAGTTTTCAAGACACAAAAGGAAAGTATTCTGCTGCTAATGTGTGTCCTGCTGGACAGGACTTTTTAACACAAAGTGAAGGTTTAACTTTTTTAAAAAATTGGTTACCATAAAACTCTTCAGTTACAATTGTATCTTTCATTTTCTGTTTTGAATTTTGAATGCTATTTATGATGTAAGCAACTCCAGTAGTAAGCAACTTAGTGTTATCAGTAACAGCTGATTAATGGTCAGAAGCATAAAGAATACTTTTGTTTTTGTTTTCCATTGATCTTCAAGACTATTTGTGCTTAAGATGAGAAAATGCAATCACAATAAATATGTACAGTCCATATTAATTTGATCTAAAAACTGTATATTGGGCAAGCAAGATATAATTTATATGCAGAAATATTAATAGTGTTTTTTTAAATTGCACATTAACTTTCATAGCAATGTTAGCCTAATAAACTTTTTAAAAGAAACCACTTATTTGATGCCTGTGTCATTGCACTGATTTAGTTTTCAACATTTTTAATAAGAAATTATCATGAGTTAAGTTCATCACACATTGTAATCTCAATTGTTAAAAAGCCTAATATGCATATGAAGTTAAGTAAATATTTTTACTTTATATACTATAAACATACAAGCATTCTAAAAATGTATTTTCCTTTCTCACAAAAACTGCACAAAGAAATACAGAAATGTGGATGCGTTCATATAAAATGTTTTGGTGGTGCAATCTGAAACAAGTATAGAACCATATTTTTTATCTTCTGCTTATATTTTTGTGTGTGTAACCCTTTCCAGTAATTTTTTGACAAGGGTAGGTGGACCATGCAAAAATGAATGAAGAACCCGAAAGCTGTAAGACAGTTGCATCCTTTTGAAGGCTGTCCAGAGTTTTCTGTGCATGGGTACAGCCAGTGAAAGTATTCATTCATGCACTTTGGACTTCCATTTGCAGTTAAGTAGCTATGTATTTTTTTACAAAGGATGCAGTTGCTTTAATACTTAAAGTATGTTTCACTTGTGCCAACACATTTCGCAGAGCATTTCTCTTGAATGCTTTGCAGAACCTTATTGCAATAAAATTCTAATAACATTCAGCTGAATACAAGTGGAATTGGTGGTGCCAAGTAGAGTACTGAACTCAAACAATTATATGTAAAATTTCCCTGTTACTAATCAACATGGCAAAATCAGGGATCTAAGCAGCCAAGACTGATATTATTTCAATATTGTTAAAGATTATTCCAAGATAGATTTATTTATCAAGCATTTTATTCTTCAAGAGTACAACAGACAATACTAGGTATCCTTTTTACGATTGCTGTCCTTTTGATATTTTATGGAGTCTGGAAAGTTTAGGGAAATGTCTGGAGAGTCTGATCATTTAAATGCAGTACCAATATGTGTAGAGGGAAATTTAGTTGTCTTGAATTTAGAGACTGCTTTGGTTGACTACCCATTTTACATGTCAAATTGTTCTAGTGTTTTTCTTAGCAGGTTTCGGACCTTTTTGTCTGGCTGTACAGAAATACTCTAGGATTAACTTGTCAATGATATGCACAGGATATGCAATCCAATTGAATCAAATGTCATATCACTGCAATTGCCTGCAGTAACACAGATTTCATCACAGAAGTATATGAAGTGTATGTCACAAAATTTATTCTGTAATAAATTCCTTTCTTGTCAGAATTTTGAGTAGTAGCTGAATTAACCTTGAAGCAATTTTCCACCAAGATATTTTAGTCCTATTTCACTTTCCAGGTCACTCCATGTTTTATAGGCATAATAAGCTGAGTTCTTTTAATAGCTGTATTTTTTGTTCTGAAAAATGATTTCAAAATCAAATCTTTTGCATCTCAATTTCTTGACTTACTTGATTTCTGTTAACCTCTATAGCACTGTATTCAGAGTAATACAATGTTTAATATTAAATGTAAATATAACATTTGACATGTCACATTCCAAAAATGTAAATAGCGTGATCTGATGTATTCTACTTTCTTTAATACCTACAACAAAATACTTTCATATGCTACATTGTGCTTGGAGTTGTCTCTGCAGGCAGCTAACCAACTCCACGATAGAAAATTATGTCTCCATTAACCTACATATTGTATTAATGGTTTCAGCCTCTCAAAAGGGCTATTTTATGATTATTTCATCCTGCTCAAATGTTCAAAAATAAATTTTATCACTATATATCATATAATTAGAAAATGTTTATGTATGTATTGCTACTTCGTTAATAAAATGTTTAAATTGTGCCAAACAATAGAAAGTGCACTCACGTGATCCGAGAGGCTAAGAGGCACAATGCTCAATGTAGAGTAAAAAATGGCTTAGTAGTGACCTCTTGAAGTTACAACAACACTGGAATGAGCATTTTTCACTTATGACATTTGCAGCATCATCCCCATGGACATGTGATCAAAATTAGGACATTTGGCAACTGGCTCATATTTATGACCAATGCAGCATTCTGGGGTCATTTCATGACCGCAAACCAAGTTAATAGGGAAGTCAGATTCACTTTACAACCCTGTTGCTAACACTTGCCACCCTATTGTGGCAAGAAAGGTCATAAAATGGGGCAAAACTCCCTTAACAGTTGTCTTGCTTAGCCCCAGAAATTTTGAACTCAGTTGTGATCGTTACGTTGAGGACTACCTATATGCTCTCCTTACTAATCCTGTGTCCCTCTGTCATATATTCAATTGGAAACTATTAAAAAATATGGCATTATTTAAATAATGTAAATTTAACATTGATTTAAATAATTGACTTATTTGTCTCTAACTTGCAGTTTGCTTAGGAGACTAAAATCATAGATTCCCTTCATTTCAAAACAAAATAATATATGTTTTTTGGGGGGGAGGTGACATTGTGATTTTTTTTTTAAATGATACATAAGACAGGTCAGCACTTCAGATCTATAACCAAAAAAATGCTTTTCAAACCAATCCAATTATTCATGAAGTCTCTTCAGGATTTGATAAAACCACCTATTTTATTTTGACTTTAATGACTTTTTAATGCAGTGATTTATTAAAGCTGCATTTTGGATTCAAAGAGAAAAAGCTGCTTGGAAGCATGCATATCTATCTACAAGGTATCTCTCTTTTTGGAATCAGTCTGCAGATTTGGAGTGGTATGATTTGTCACGGTGTGTACAGGAGTTGCTATAACAGTTGTGGACAATTCTAGATGCTCTCAAGCATCTTTTTGCCATTGAATCCATGGAGCTATGCGGTTTAGCACACAGCATATTAATTGAAGAAAGCAGTTCAGTTGCTTTAACTCCACTATTTAATTACACTAAAAATACATTTAACGAGCTAATAATTGGAATCAAGTCAACTTTCAAATCTTGTGGCTTTTCCACTTAATGCCTGAGCTGAATTGGCTTTAGAAAACCCTGCAATATTAATGTTGAAACAGGCCATAGCAGAAAAAAGTCTAAGCTACAACCTGGAGTTCAAGGCATATTTTAAAGGTCCTTCTGAGTGACCTGGTATTTTGGCAGCATTTTTTACGTTAACTGGATTGTGTATGCTGACTTCATCAAACATAGACAGACAATTGAATGTGTGTTCCTTTGCAAGGATGCCTTTTACTCTTACCTGCTTTAACAATGTGAGCTTACCTGCTTTAACAATGTGAGCCTTCTCCTTTGCCCAGTTTATTCAGTCTGGCTCAAGGAGTTTGAATTTGAACAATGTCCTTCAGGTTTGTTTTATCCATTGTAAAGACAAAGCAAAGCATGACCAGACTGTCAGATGAAACTGCAAATCTTTGGATTGCTTGCATTCAGTTCCTACAGGTAATCCTTAACTTACACAGTTCATTTAGTGACCGTTCAAAGTTACAACGGCACTGAAGAAAGTGACTTTATGACCATTTTTCACAGTTATGAACTCTGCAGCATCCCCTTGGTCACGTGAGCAAAATTCAGATGCTTGGGAATTGGTTCATAGTTATGATTGTCGCTGCAGCCCAAGGTCATGTGATCACCTTTTGCGACCTTCTGACGAGCAAAGTCAATGGGGAAGCCAGATTCACTTAACAACCGGATTACTAACTTAACAACTGCAGTGATTCACTTAACAAAAGTGGCAAGAAAGGCCATAAAATGGGGCAAACCTCACTTAACAAGTGTCTCACTAAACAAGAAAAATATTGGGCTCAGTTGTCATAAATCGAAGACTTATCTGTACTTAACTACTACTCGTCTAAGAGTTGCTGATTCTGTATGGGGATGGGGCCTGAGACGAGACGAAAGGAAAGACAAAGCCAGCCAAGCTCCGATGCTCCTTCACCACGATACCTTTTCATGCCATGCTCCAGTTGGAAGCAAATTGGCTCAGCTGCCCGAGGAGCGTGGGGAGCAAGGGGAACATGGGACACCAAACTCAAGAGCCTACCTTTTTTGCAACAACACCTGGAGGGGGACAGGGCGGTGGGGGAATCCTGCAATTTCAGGGGTGGCCACTTGCGAAAGAAAAGGCCTTCCATCTGAAAGTAGTTGCGCCAGTGAGCAGCACCAATGAGCAGCTCAGCTTTATGGAATTCAGGCTTTGCGTTAAGAAGACAATCCCAAAGGTGCTTTTTTTCAAGAGGCAACTGGATTTTCTGGTTTTTTGAAGCTTGAGTTGAAGAAGCTTCTTGGATGAGAAGTGAAATGTCTTCAAAGAAAAACCAGAAAGTCCAGTTGCCTCTTGGGGGGGAAAAAAAGCATCTTTGAGACAACTACAACCTGGACGACTGAGAACCTATAAAGACTAAGAAGACGATGTACCTTTTCTGCGTCAGGACCGAGGAGCAGGCTTTTTGAGGGCGACGCCCGGCTTGTTTTGTTTTGCAAATGTCTTAAGGTAAATCGCGGAGATTGCAGTGAGGAAAACGCGGCAGAAACCTGCCCTCTTTCGTCAAAACCGAATGCTTTAACTCTCCTCGCATGCTTTTTCTCCCTCGTTGCTTTTGCCCCGCTCGGCCCTGCCTCCTCTGCCGCCGTCTGACGTTTTGGCTTCGGCTCCCAAGGAAAGTTGGCAAAGCTGTGCCTGGAGGTTACCGTGGAGACGAGTTGCATTGGCTTTTCCTGGAGAGCTGAGCTTCCTCCAGAAAGGTAAGGGTTTCGGTCCCTTCCTGGTGTTGAACGACCGAAAGCGCTTCAAGAGAACAACTCATTTCTTGCGGTTACTCGTGAGACAAGCCTGCTTCTGCTCTTTGTAAGAACTAAGTGACGTCCGTGCCGAGAAAGTTGTCCGTTAGCAACTGCTACAAAATGAACCCTCTCTGAATCCATTTGCTCGTGCTGGGTTTAAACAACCCCGCTCGTCCATCACCTGTGATCAACAAACCTTAAACAAACCGCGAAGGGAAAAATGGAGAGGGCGCAAAATGCGCACGGTTGACCACAAATAAAATTATAAGCCACTTTAAAGACTGAAGGGACTGGTCCGGTGTTTTAGCTTAAAGGTAGCTTAACTACTGTGGTTTGTAGGCCAAGGGTCGTGCATTTGCATCTGTGGAAGCCCAGCTTTCTAGTAATTGTGTTGCAGTGATTCAATCTGTGCCTTGTAACCTTTTTTTCCTGCAAGAGAATTTAAAAAAATAATCGTTGTACACGCACGGGTCTCTTCTTCGGGTTTGGACTGGACTGAAGTACTTGGGAATGAAGTAAGAAATTGTCTAATTACAGGATCAATCCTGATGGAAAGATTTAAAAATGGATCATCATGTAACTAGATTGGTATTAATTTATTGCTTCATTTGACTTCTAAAACCTTCCTCTCATTAAAAGACATATTCATTTTGTTTGATAGAGGATCAGCACACATGGATACAAGTTAAATTTTGAAAATTGCAACAGCAGGGTATAAAATGTACTGTATTGCACATAATTACATGAATGCAAGATTTTCATTTTATGATAGGGTTGTTGGCTTTTAACAAAACATCCATAGTGAAAATATCCAGAATGTAAATTGCAAGCATTTGTATTTGACCAATTAAAGCAACAGCAGTAGCAGCAACAACAACAACAACAACTCTATTCTCCTGTACTTATTTACCAAGGAGAAAGCCTATAGAGCTCATGGG
>JANHJO010005673.1:19487-30649 GCA_032468235.1 Pseudoxyrhopus heterurus | reverse complement strand
CACTGTATTTATATACTGCCTATCAGGGCTTGCAACCCTCTCTAAGCGGTTTACAATGTCAGCATATTGCCCCCAACTATCTGGGTTCTCATCTTATGATCGAGCTATTCAAAAGAATCCAACCTTTTTCATGATTCTCATTTATTCTTGGGTTTCTGTAATCCCTTGCTTTATTTTCACCCATCAATGCATATCACCCATCTATTTTTTCTGGAGTGCAATTCATTTCCAAAAACTTCATCTAACACAGAAAATTGCCTGGTGCAGGGCTCCATTATTTTATGTAGCTCTAAATATCTTGGGTTGACTTGTGTGCTTTTAAAAAATGTACGTTTCCTTTGAATAGCTCATATTTCTTTGTTGTAGGAAAGAGTTCTCAAGGAAGAGATGTATACGACCCATTCAACGAGCATTGCTCAATTTCTGACAGTGAAAGATCAGGAAGAGCAACTGCAACATGAGATTAAGACACACCAAGACCTTCTGGAGCAAGAAATGAGCACCTTCCAGGAACTTGAAGATAAGGTTGAATGACTGAATAAAAACAGTGTTATATTGGCTGTTAAAAAAATAGCAAAATCAGTATTAGGCTAGTTCAGATATCACAGCAGCATGTCTATGGTCTTGTGTAGGGCTTAAAATATCACTTTATATGACTACCAATAAATTCCTTACTTATTGTGTAGAGAACAGCACAGGAATCATTTCTTGTGTCTTTAGTAGTACTTCAGTGTGATGGGAAATGGCTGCCTGACATTTTGCTGCTACCAGCTAAACGGCTAAATGATCACTAATTGGATGTGTTATAAAACAGACCCAGTTTGCACTTAATGGTTAACAAATCAAATCCTTATTCTATATTTGCATGTATAATGCTAATACAGGAACATGATGCATACTAGTTAATTAAAGATAAAGTGTAAAGATAATCCAGCACTTAGTTCCGTGACGGTCTGTGCATATCAAATCCTGTACTAGCTGCTTCATCATCCAGGTTCATTTTTAAACAAAATCCTTTTAAAGCAATTAGAAACATTTTCAGAGAATAACAGATGGGTGCAACTGAGTCAAAACATGCACTTCCTACTGCTGAATATTCCTTTGCTTTTGTGTTATAAAGAACCCAGATGCTTGAAAACATCTAGTTCTCCTCTAAGGTTCAGCCTCAAGCCAATATTATATTCTTCACAGATTGCTTGTTTCTGATACTTAGTCAATAACTTTTGATCTTCAGAAGGTCCATTATACTCATGATCAATATTCAAGCCCTTTGATGGAAAGAGGAAGCAGGAGGCAGGCCTTCTGAGGGCATCACAGAGATAGGAACAACCAAGTTTTTTATTGATTTTCTCTGGATTTTCCCTTATATTTTCTTGCTCTGTTGTAGTGATGTACATCAACTAAACAATTATAGCATTTTTATATTTGTATGTATTTCTTTTAAATATCTGCTCCCTGGTTTTTATTGCTTATGGTTGTTGATTTATTCTAGATTAGCCTGTTAGAAAAAAGAAGCACAACTCTTGATTTAAATATTGCAACATTGAGCAGCAGAATAGCTGAAGTTAGAGCTATGCTAGAAAAAGAAGAACAAGACAACGTTGAACTAAAAAGAGAGAATTCTCTGCTAATTGATTTTGCGTCTAATCTAAAAAAACAGGTGATTTCTTTTATCATTTGCGTAAGGAAATTGTGGGTAATAAAGAACATCTGTAATTAAATTAGAATGCACCTATGGAAATACTGTTCTTACATGTACATGTGCATGCACATATTTGTATACACTTGCATTCACATGTACACACTATTTATAAATATCTGGATATGTTGTGGTATGAGATATTTTATACCAATTCCACTTAAGAGGCTATAGTAAATAGATAATGGTATGCTGAAATTGCATGAAAATACTAAAATCACAGAGGAATTGATGCAGGAGATATTACTATGTCAAATATTTCACAGACTGACCAAAACGATAAAGGTATGAGTGCTTAAAAACAAAACCAGTATTTTGTATTGTATTTTAAGCTTTTGTACTGTTCGCATTTCATCCTTTTATCAAAATTAAGTTTATCCGTAAATGTAATCTATTTTCCTATGCTAGTCAGTTGAAGAATAGAGCTATGCTTTGCTTTTTTGAGGTCTTCCTCTGAATCTGGGTTTTTGAAAACATTTAAAGTAACCTAGTTAAGTAAGCCATCTGTAATTGTCATGAAAGTACTGGAAAAATATTAGGGTTTGCAGATTTTTAAATGAGTATATGACAAAAGGGAGAAGAATAAAAGGATAAATTATAATTTGCTATTAATTTATGAGTTTAATTATTACTATAGGACAAAACTACCCATTTAAGTTAAATATGCTGTTTATTAATGGAATTATAGCCAAGATCATCTCTTCTTTTTTAAAGAACAAAATAGCTTTAAGGATCCAGTCTGGATTAGGATTAATTTGAGGCATAAGAAAATAACCTTTCCCACAATGTCTGAAGGTATTATTCACCAGTTTAACTCTTTCCCCTTATTCTAATAGGCAGGGTTTGATTTTATACATACAGTTACCCGTGTTTCTTAGAAAATAAGATATGGTCTTATTTTCTTTTGACCCCCGAAATAAGCATTTGGCCTTAGTTTCAGGGAGGTCTTATTTTTTTTGAGGTGCAGGAGGATCACCTCTTTGAGGTGCAGGAAGGACTGCCTCCTGTGCTGGCCAAGCCTACCCCTTCACTAGGGCTTACTTTTGGGGTAGGGCATATATTAGCCCCCACAAAAAAAATTAACCTTGGGCTTATTTTTGAGGTGGGTCGTATTGTCGGAGAAACAGGGTATTAGAGTATAAATTTAACTCTAGTTAAAATCCTGTCTAGTTTTCCATTATGGCAAAATACTTTGGGAGAAATTCATTGGATACTTTGTATAAGTTCTGACAGAACATAACAACTGACAGAACTTTTTCTCTTATACTGTTTTCTTGCTGAAAATCACAATGCTGTCATTGGACCACAAAAAGTGCTATTTACAGCAAGAATAGCTGCATTTGAAGCAAATGGCAAGTTGAAGATGTAACAATTAAGAAATATAGTGCAGTCACTGTACCTTTCCTTTGGCTGGTAAAGTAGTTTGGCCTTAAGAACAATATCTTTTTACATAATTTTCACATTTTTCTGTCTTCAGCTTGCTGGAAAAGAAAACAATCTACTGGAGGCATCAAATAAAATGCTGGGCCTGGATGAAGCAATTTCAGCATTAAAAATGAAGCATACATTACATCAATCTCTTCAATCAGAAAAATGGGACAAAATCTCCAAAATGGCAAATACCATGATGAAACTCAGCAATTCAATGGTGAATATTATTGACAGAATAGAAAAAGAATAATTGAGATGTGTTAATTTGATTTCATATGAGAAATGTTGAATTATGTATGATTTCATAGATCCTTCTTGAATCATGTCAATTTAATCATGTTAATTATTCTTTGAATCATGACTGTACATAGAAGGAAGATGCAGTGGTATATGGGAATGACTTTGGGAGATAGGAGGAAAACCCACAGACAAATGGGTCTTGATCTAGTCAAATAAGCAATGGTCAGATAAGAAGCAGCTGAGCCCTCAGAAGAAATGGGGGCATGGCAAATTTTAGAAGGGAGGTGTAAAAAGACGGGGAATTGATGTATGTTCAGGCTCACAAGATTCTGTAAATTTAACGTTACAATAAAGATGGAATTGGTATTTCTGAGTATGCTTCTTGTCTGGACTATCTTGCAAGGCTGACTTTGAAATTGAAATCTTCAAAAGCAATTATATAAATTTAAGCATAATCTATACTTACTCACTTTGCAAATATTTAAACATTTAATTAACTGGTGAAACAGTAATTTAAAACATATTTAAAAATAATTATAATTGCCAGGGCACAATTTATTTTGTGGCATGAAATTATTCTTTTACCAAAGGACAATATTTCATAGAATTCAATGGGTTTGGCTCCCAAGAAACAGATTGCACTAAGAATATCTCTTATTTAATAGATTTTTAAAATATTAACTGTTAAAGCAGAAAAGCAACAGCAAATTTATTGTACTGCATTATAGGATAATAGGTGATACCTGGCAGCATTTATTTTACTTTGGATCCTCAACTTTATATATAAGATTTTAAGCCATTGTACAGAATTTTAACTTTGCTAACCTTTGTTTAAATGATTGTGTGTTATCTGGTCTTAAGTGTATCATGTTGAGATTCTTTTTTATAGTGATGGTGATTTCTTTCACTCAAGAGATAGTTCTTGCACTTACACAGTCAATTTGAAACACATTTTTTTCATTTCAGATATATATACAGTATGTGCTGAAGCGCACAGGTTAATCAGATATTTTCTGTTTGTACTTCTTTAAAATAAATAAAGATCTATACTGCATTGTTCAAAACGTGTCAAAGTGTGGTTCCTAGTATCCAGATGGCTGCCACACTGCTAGGATTTTAAAGAGCTGTTTTAAAGAGTGTTACATATATTATCTTAGAAGTTAGAGGCCATAATCAAGGGAAACATTTATGCTATACTTACAAGATATCAATACATAGTTTAGTATGTACTGTACACTGTACACTGTAGTTTATTTTTTACTAAACTATAATATAGCATACTTGTTTGGGAGTTAGCATGATCCATCATTCCAACCAATGTAGTTTTGTGAACCATGTTTTAGTATGATTTAGTATTAATAAGCTACCTATACTATTATTAATCATTCAATACTTACTGCATGTATGAACATCTGTTCCTTAAATTCAAACCTATCCCGTTCAGCTGCTGAATCCCAATGTCCTAGAAATTGATTTCTAGAAAGTGCTTAGATATACAATCTATGAAAAGGCAAGACAGTAACATTTGGGTATTTTTGCTGAAAAACTGTCACAGAGTAAGAAGGTAACCACATGCAAACAAGAGCAGCAGCAGCAGCAAATAAAACTTCAAACTGCCTAACAGATTTAAGATTGAAATAGCAGTAGCAATTCCTATAACTGAGAAAGGGAAAGCTCCCTGGAACAAAGCTGCTCACGCTAATCTCTAAACAGGTAAAGGCAGTGTTGAATTTAAATTTGGCGAGCCCCTTGTTAAAAAGTCACATCATAAAGGTGTGTGTCAAAATAGAACTTGTCACCGAATTGAAAACGTGTACCTAATAAGGTGAAAAATACGATTTGTTTTCTGGGATCTGCTCTGAAAAGTTCTGATCATAAACTCGAAAACAAGAGAAAATTTGTGCTTAAAATGTATATTACAGTACGCATAAAAAGCCGCACTAAATTCTACAAGCCAAAAAAAACCCAACTCAACCTTGAAATGTTGTGAGGCCCTTCAGATTGTAAACTCCTGAATTGTAGCTTGCTTAGTTCATGCCTAAATCCGGCATCGGGTAAAGGAAGAAGCAGATTTGCTTTCGCGAAACGTGTGACGCCACCTCCCCACCTTCCCCCCAAAAGCGTCCGCACGGGGGTGGGGTGGTGGTGGTGGTGAAGCAGAGGTCTTGTAGCAGAGCGGGCAAAAGGACGACAGGTGGCGCTGCCTCAGAAGAGCGCGGGCAAAGGCATCGAAGCCGGTCCGCCGATGATCACTCACCAGAAAGCAGCCATCGCGGCGTCGAAGCGGACGCGTTTTAGACGCGGATCCCTCCGCTGGTCTTCTCCGCGGTGAAGCGCTGGCGGAGAAGCGCTGGCGGGACAATGGAAACACAGGCGCAAGGTGCGTGGCTTAGCTGGTCCTTCTGGGGAAGCCGCGTGCGTTTGTTTCCATTCTTCTTGCCAGAGATTTCCAACCTCTTCTTTTTTTTCCCACCGTTCACTTTCTGCTCGGTATTGTGTTTTTTTTCGGAGGGAGGAGTGGGTGGCAATCCTCACCCAAAGCTTGACCTCTTAATCGGGTTGCAACAAGCACAGACAGTTCTGAGAAGGTTCCTCTTGCAGAATAATCGTAATCGATGAGAGCGAAAGACGCGGTGTTTTAGAATAAATCATTTATTTTCTTGGGATCTTCGAAGGTTCGGAAGTAGAGCCCGCGATTTGTTTTAAGATACTTTTTTTTTTAGTGAGGTGCCTTTTGAATAGCTTAGTGCTGGGGATTTTTTAAAAAGAAAGTTGAGAATCCCGCATGGCTCGGTCGGTTGCTCTTGCCAAAGAACTATTTAGCGCAGCCTGGTACATATTGATTCTAATTCTTTGCTAATTAGATCCGATTTGAAGCATTGAAACAGCCATGGCAAAGCGCTGAGGACATTCTCTCCCGTTGCAGTTTCCCCCTGAAAAGGCACCGATGTATCCTTAAAACGTGCATTCAGATACAGTAAAAGTAAAAAAAAAAAAAAAACCTCATTTCCTTCTTTATCATTTTGCGTTGTTTGGGTTTTTGCCAGTTGCAAAGCAAAGCTCCTTTATTGATTTGGTGAATAGAAATCAACGAGCGTCTTCCATGAGCGTCGGGAAGGCCCTTACCTTCAAATTACCTTCTAAGTTCCCCTCCCCCCCATGTATTATGGAATACAGCTTTGATGTATTAAAGACAATTGTTTCCATAAGAGCTAATTGCAGCACTGTCTCTTAAGGAGTTTTCCTTGGATTGCTGTGTAACAGGTTTGGCAATAGAAAGTAAATGTCAGAATCTCTCTTAAATTCTTCCTTCCTTGTACCACTTGCTTCTTTTTGGTCAGTGAACTTTATGAACCAGAGCTTATGTTATTTGCCGTTTCTGTTTACATCCCTGATTTCATGCCTGCATTTTGTTAATAAATGCCTCTTATTAGTGGAGAGAGATCTAGTTAATTAAGAACTCTTCCATGGAGCATTTGCTTCGTAATGACCTCTGTCCTATTACAAAGACTATAATCCTCTTCTTGTGACTCCATTAGTTTCGTCACTATCATTTTCTAAACCTAAGAAATAATCGAGGAAGGCTTTTTATACCAGTATTACTCTTTTTTAAAGTGTTGTTCATGTCCTTAGAGAAAATCCAGAAAATTTTAGCCAGTGCCATTTGCCATTTTGCATACATGTTTGAATATTTCTGAAAGAAACTAATTAATATTCTGCCAACTAACTTATTATTGGGATAATTTCACCCTGCCATCTTGTGAGTAAAAAAATGAACATTGGAAACAAGTTTGCAAAACAAGAAAAGTTGTTTTAAGTGAATGTATTCGCTTGTTGTTTAGTAATAATAAAGGGATTGAATGTATTTTTGCACAATATCACAATTGAATATTTCTACCAAGGGCTCATTGTGCTGAGTGACATTTCTTTCCAAGTAAAACATGCATTGCATCAGACTGAAAAAGTGTACAATTGATACAGTTTAAACATGAATGTTTTGATAATGCATGCAATTATTCTCAAATAATTGAAAGAAACTTGTTTTGCTGTGTTTATTCACATCTCAGAGTCATTGTGAGTTGCAACTCTCAGCTTTGTGTTAAAACTCATGGATTTGAGTGGGACTTGCTGGGGAGAGCATGGTTTGCATGCCAACTTCTCACATTGTTAACCTTAAACTGTGATGTGTAAACTGACATGATAGTGATCGTCCAGAAAAATCAGTTGCTGATTTCTAGATGGTGCAGAGTCATCAGCTGGGTTCTCCAGAAAAGCCAGAGCCATTTTTTAATTAGTGTCTTCTCTCTGACAGGTTCATAAAGCTTTTCCTCTCGAAATATGAGAGAGATTTGTGAGTGATAACAATTTTATTTTGGAGTTGTGCTGTATTTAATTACTATTTATTAAGCTAAATAACTGAAATTAGGACACCTTCAGTTCACTTTTCTAATAGAAAGTTGCCAAAATGATTTCAATAATTAAACCTTGTTAAGAAGAATTACCCAGAATTCATGAAATGCTTCTGCTGGCTTCTAACATGCTTCCCACACATTATGAGGTGTTAATGTAAAGCCTATAAATTATAA
This sequence comes from Pseudoxyrhopus heterurus, assembly GCA_032468235.1. NCBI lineage: Eukaryota > Metazoa > Chordata > Lepidosauria > Squamata > Pseudoxyrhopus > Pseudoxyrhopus heterurus. The sequence goes on along the minus strand of JANHJO010005673.1, from coordinate 22,693 downwards.
AAGATTCTTTAATGTTTATTGTTTTGAGTTATGAAACGGTTGCAAGGAAAAGAAAACATTGTATAGTTCAGTGCCTCCTGAGGGAATAAGCATTTTGAAGTACCAGGCATTCTTCTGAAATCTTTTGTAGAGTGTTATGAAGGATTTTGAATAGTGCTAAAAAGATTTTGAACTGTGGGTTCTCAGTTTCTTGAACAATTCTTATTCAGACTATACCATAATGGTGTATGCTTATCATTTTCACTTTCTGCCCACTTGATATGATATCCATCTAATATTGGAGGGACCTTCCAGAATAAAAAGCTAACTTCCTCACAAAAGATAATTAGAAATGAGTTCCAAAATGTAATGGGTATATCTGCCTTTCCAGCAGTTGAATGTTCAGAACTCCTAATAGTCTAATTTTTTAAAAAAATATCAAAAACAAGAATCAGTAATCAGAATAAACATTATTATTGCTAATATAGTTCAGAAGATCTGACTGACCAGGAAGGTGCATTACTTAGAGGAAAAAGTAGGAATACACATAACTTGATGAGGCCAGGTTGATAACCTTTTGCATTGGTGACAAATTTATCCAGATGAAAAAGAATCTTCCACTCTTTTTAAGTATTAATAGCAATTGTCAAGGAACATTCAATCTATTGAATATTGTTTGTATTTTCAGGACAAACATAGAAAGAGAGCGCGAGAAAGATTAAATTTCCAAATAATGTTAATTTAAGTAGAAAGGAACATAGATTACAATCTCCAAAGTACATTACCAAATGACAAAACATGTATTTTTTTGTCAAATGTCCAAAGGGAGTAACTTTCTTGAACTTAGAAACTGTGTTTCTTAGGAATATATTAAAAACAGGTCATATTTCTTTTCTTCTATCCAGAGAGATCCTCAGATGGGATTGGAAAAATCAAGATGCCCCAAAGATGCTTTTTCAAGAGACAACTGGACTTCCTGTTTTTCTTCGAAGATGTTTCGCTTCTCATCCAAGAAGCTTCTTGGATGAAAAGTGAAATGTCTTTGAAGAAAAACAAAGGAAGTCCAGTTGCCTCTTGAAAAAAGCACCATTGGGACAACCATGATCTGGATCCCTGAGAATCTCCATAGACAAAAATCAAGATGGCAGCCTCAACTTACAATCAGAGATCCATCTTTTTTACATATATCACAACGTGAAATGTAAATGTACATAACTCATAAATGTAGAATGCATGTAAAAAGGGAACAGTGCTTTGGATGCATGGGTGTGATGGCCACCTTGAGATTTTTAACACCATTCCTGTGGATACCCCTTCTCTCACACTCAATCAGTGACAGGTATTAGGCAGTGCTGCTGTATGCCAATGATTCAACATTTCCGTCATTTATCCAAGTGGGCTTAGGAGAGTTCTGCAAGCTTCAATGGAATATTGTGTTTCATTATAATCAGTGAGTCCAAAACCAACACTATGCTCTTCTTGGGAGACCTAGTTGCATTAACCTCAGTGGTAAGTTAGAAATAATAAATCTTAACAAGTTTCCAGTTTTTAAATACCTTGGCATAATTTCCCAAGCTTCCGGAAACTAGAGGGAACAAATCAGATCCATCTTTGCCAAAGCTAACAGCAGTGTTAAGGCAATTCTAGGCCTTTTCCATTCTAAAGTGGGTAGATGCATGCTTGCCACCGCTGAGTTTTTAAAAGCTAAAATTATATCCCAGATGTCCCATAGTGCTCCTGTGTGCATTTACACTGAACTACAGGCCCTAAGACATTGTTCAGTCTAAGTTTTTATGAGCACTTTTTCAAGTCCCATACTGTGTCTCAAATGCCTTAATCTGCTTGGAAACCATTTGGAGGCGAGGGGCCACATTTGCCTGCTCTTTTACTAGCTTTAACTTTTTGTTCTCTAATGGCTCACTGACCCTGTTAATTCTCCTTGATGAATTTTCATCAAGCTGGAAAATGAAAACTCTTAGCTGACCTGTGTGGTTACAGCCTGTCTTTTTTCTACTTCCCCTGGATTTAAAGAAAATTGCCATGAAAAAGCTCTTGGAAAGTTTTCAATATCACATGGCAAAACTATTTCCAACAGCTTATTCATCCTTATTTGTCCAGCACACTGCAGTGTGTTTACTTTGATTTATTTCAATTACTTTACCTTCTGCTGTACTAGAAGGGAGGTTCTGTTCAGTAGAATCCCATTCACCAAGAAAATGCAGCCCTTGTAACTCATGTTTTCTTTTGTTGCTTTTGCAGTAATGTATGTCCTGGTAAGGGACGCGGTGGTTCAGTGGGTAAGACTCTGAGCTTGTCGATCAGAAAGGTCGGCAGTTCAGCGGTTCGAATCCCTAGTTACTTGTCCCAGCTTCTGCCAACCTAGCAGTTCGAAAGCATGTAAAAATGCAAGTAGAAAAATAGGGACCACCTTTGGTGGGAAGCTAACAGCATTCCGTGCGCCTTCGGCGTTTAGTCATGCCGGCCACATGACCACGCAGACGTCTTGGACAGCGCTGGCTCTTCGGCTTTGAAATGGAGATGAGCACTGCCCCCTAGAGTCAGGAACGATTAGCAGGTATGTGCGAGGAGAACCTTTACCTTACCTTCAAACCACACAGCTTGCATTATAATCAGTATGGTACAGTTGCCACAGCTCTTTATTGTTTTCTCAAAGCAATACCCATTATTCCCAAATTGATCCTTATTTTACTTCAATTGTCAATCTCTCCCTTGTTCTCTAGAAGGCAGGCTCAAAACTATGTGCTCAATCTTATACATCAATGGAAGCTACTCCCATAGAGTTCAATGGAACTGAGGTATCCCTGGTCCCTCTTTAGGCTCCAATGAACTGAGTTTACTTCTAGGGTGGTGTGCATTCCATGAGAACAAATACTTAATGAAGGTAGCAGTTTTAAACCCAAAGCCTGGATTTTGTGGAATCTTAATGACAGTCATATTTACTCTTCCAGATCTGAACCTGTCAGAGCAACAGAAAGAAAGGGATCTAGTTGCATCTAAAATACAATATAATATCTACCCTATTTTATCATCTATCATAATTTAAGTGCCGCACAAGAAGGAAAGAATCCCAAACTCTACGTAGAGTTTGAGATTCTTTCCTTCTTGTGCGGCATATGTAAGGCATATACAAATAATAATAGCATTAGATTTATATACCGCTTATCAGTGCTTTTTACAGCTCTCTCTAAGTGGTTTACAGAATCAGC
>JANHJO010005672.1:59320-70465 GCA_032468235.1 Pseudoxyrhopus heterurus | reverse complement strand
CTATCTATCTATCTATCTATCTATCTATCTATCTATCTATCTATCTATCTATCTATCTATCTATCTATCATATATTTTGAGAGCTTCCCTGATTTGGAAGTTCATTTTTGCCATATGTTATTCTTCCTCTTTTAACCGCTTTTTCACATGCATGGATATATGGACCAGGCAACTATTCTATAGTCTTCTATCTTCTGTAAACAGACCAGATCAGTCCAAAGGAAACTGGGTGTAGCCTGACTTCAGGAAAACAAAAAAGCCAATCAAGTTAGGCCTGGGAAGATTTCTTCTTCTGTTTCCATTACTGGGAAAAACATACACAAGGAAGTAATATTTATAACAGTTGAGGAAAGACCATTTCCTGTGGCCATCCAGAAATGGTAGCTATTTTCAGTGACCTGAAACTCCAGCATAGAATTTATACAGGGAGTTTATAATCTCCAAGTCAAATTAAACATCTTTTGCACTAGTGGGGACATGGGGAGTGGGAGATGGTTTGAAAGAAAAAGGGTTACTTGCAAGCTTTAGTGAAGTAACCGATGAATATTTGCATTCTTGATGTCAGCTAGAAAAAATCATCTCTTTGTAAGGAATGTGGGGAAGACATCAGGAGCAATCAGTTACTAAAAAAAAAGTGCACAGTTTGAATTTCTGGGATGGAATATGCCCTTTCCTCCTAATGGTTACCTCTGCCTCCAAAAGTTATCATTAAACTGTAAGTATTGATGTACCAATAAGGAAGATCTATCACAAGAAATGTTGCAATCATTTTAATTCGCTTTTGAAATCAAACTTCTAATTTTAATTACATGTACATTAGTCAAATCAAGTTCTTATTCTACCTCAATCCATGTTTTGAAGCTTGTCTGTAGGTGTGGCTCTCAGCTTGGATATAAATTGGAATTTATATTTCATGGCATAAGGAAAAGTGAACAATACAGTGGTATGGGTCAAACATCAGCTATCTAGGTCAAAAGAAGAACAAGGATCAACATGTAAAAAGGTACTTACTATGAACCTTTGCCAGTTAGAAATAGCTGATTCAGTTATAACTCACATTCAGTTATTCTGATGTTTATTTTGAATGAATTATTGGTCAGCATAATTGAAGATTGGAAGCCTTTCCAGGGCCTCAACATCCTTTTTGGTCACCATGAAATAAAAAAAGATATTGAGGCCCTGGAAACTATGCAGAGAAGAGCAACAAAAATAAGAAAGGGTCTGGAGGCTAAATGGTATAATTAATGGTTGAGGGAGCTAGGTACTGTATGTCTAGTCTATTGAAGAGAAGGACTGAGGGGAATGATAATGTCTTCCAGTATTTGAGAGGCTGTCATAGAGAAGAGGGATTGACTTATTCTCCAAAGCACCAGAGGGCTGGACGAGAAGTAATGGGTGGAAGCTTATTAAAGAGAGATCCAATCTAGAAGTAAGGAGAAGTTTTCTGACAGTGAGAACAATTGATCAATGGAACAGCTTGCCACCAGGAGTTGTGGGTACTCTATCACTGGAGGTTTTAAAAAATATACTGAACAACCATTTGACTGGGATAGTATAAATCTCCTGCCTTAAGCAGGGAGTTGGTTGAGAAGACCTCATAGGTTCCTTCCAGTCCTATGATTCTGGGTTTTATGTTTTAAGCCCATTTGGGATGGTGATTAAGTCAAGAGACTAGAAACTGGCAATCTGAGAGTTTTAATCCCTCCTTGGGCACATAATCAGTTGAGAGACCTTGGGTCGATCCCGTCTCAAATCTGGGAAGGAGAGAATGACAAACCATTTCTGAAATATTGGCAAGAAAACTTCAAAGATTAGTTCAGGAATTGTCAGGAGTCAAGACTAACTTGAAGGCACAAATACATAATCAGGTACATAAAAATGTTGATACAAAAAACCCATGATTGAATGAAATAGAATAAAAACCAGTTTCTCCACCAACACCTCAAGAATTTGGTAATAAATTTTATTAAAAGACATGAGCTCCCATGAGTTGAGCGCACTTCATAATTCCTCCTGCCAATTCATCAACATAGTGACTTATCTATGAGAAGCCAACTTCATTTAATCTTTTTTCAGTCAAAAATGGGGGAGTAAATTATGTCAGCATTTTCTCAGTTTTCTTCCATTTTGAATGAGATGAACTCTTCATTTAAGAGAAGGGCAAAAAATGGATGCCCATTGGTTGCCCAATTGGTTCTTTTTTGTATGTTATCTTCAAGGTCTTCATGATGCATATCCAAGAAGACATGGTTAATGCCCAGTCGCCATGTGGGTCAGAAATGCAGTTTACAAATAGGCTGTTAATCAATTTTATTGTCTTCACAGATTTAAGAAATTACAGATAAGTGTAAATTCAACACAATTATTTCTGCATCATTCACTAAAGATTGTTACATATTGCATTTTATATACAGTAGTCCTCTGTGTCAGAGAAGGTTCTTTAATTATCTTCTTAAATGCTGAACAACCATGCCCCTCTTCCCACATAGGTACTACCTCCATTCTAAGTAGTGTGTTGTACTACACCACTCCCGAAGGATGCTAAGTTGGGGGAGGTAGCTATAGATCATGCTAATTATTATATCCCTGATGTACAATCCCTAACATGGCAGACTGAGCCACAACTTTCAGTCTCCTTTCTATTTTAAACTTTCAGCCCTGAGGATGTATTAACAAAGAACAGACTTACACTTGTAATTGCCTTGGGAGGAGCAGCTTTCTTAAAATGAAATAGAAAACAATAGAAAAGTCAATTCACACACATGTGGATAAGAGTATGGTGAGGAATTCTTTCCACAATTACACAATTTGAAATCCACATGGAATCCCTACCCTCTTTAAAAAAAAAAGTGAACGTTGGCTTGACAGGAACCATGTTTTCAGCCATTTCCATCTGAATGTTCTCAGCTTTCTGATGTTTTATAATGGAGTGAATTTTTATTTTCTTCATCAGTGATTCCAGGAAGCATTCCTTTTCTGTAAATAGTTTGGTATTTGCAGTGTACCAGAAACAATTTAACAAAGTACTACAGGAATCTGAGTTCCTGGTTCTCCAAGTACTGCTGTAAGCTGCTGTGCACCTTAACATTATAGGCTGTATAAAATGAAAAAGATCATATGTGCTACAATACAATGAATATTGCATGCTTTAAGCCTCCGTAAGTAGAACCAGCACTAAATCAGTTTTTCTGAACTGGCTCTACCAAGATATAGGAGGATTAAATACTAGAATTTCCACCCATCAGGATCTTTCTGATTAGTCCAGTTGCAACACATCTAGACAATGCCAGTTGGGGACTGCTGGATTCGATCAGTGTTAAAAGCCGAGAAACAGGCTGTTTTGATAAAAAGCCCTGGTAAAAATAGTTAAAGAAAGTTTTTGAGCTTTGCACAAGTTTCTGAGCATTGGTGTAAAGTGATGGATACCAGCCATGGCTGACTCCAATGCTGGCTCCCCTCTTGCTTGTCTGCTTAGAAATGTTTGAGAAAAACATCCGGTTTCTAGAACTTTCGAAGAATCCTACTTTGCACATAATTTTATTTTATTTTTTGTCCCTCAGACCAGGGAGACCTGAGCTTACCAATCAAGAGTTGGCAGTGAGTACATGGTGTCAGAAACCAGGAATCAGGAGGTGGACTATCATAGGTGCTTATTGCTGAGGTCACTACTAGTGCAAAACAAATTTAACACCTACAAATTTATATAGTCTGGTAAAAATGTAAGTTCTTCTTGTTGTTATTGGGATAATAGAAGTATTCTGGAATAGATATTCTTTGACTCCATCAAGAGAGAGATATCTGCTGAGCTCACTCTTACAAACCATTTATCTCTTGTGAGTTTTAAAAACTGAATATTTCCAGTGGATGGGATAGAAGTAAAATAATTGAATAAAAATGAAGTAGAGTTTAAGAAAACCTGGGGACTGGACAAAGGAAATAATAAGGAGAATAAAATAAGCAGAAAATATAATGTTGGATTACATAGGAAGAAATGAAAATAATGAGATATAAACAAAATAACAGGGAGTTAAAAGTGAGATGTTTAGAGTGATTGTAAAGCTACCCACAGTTGTTGATGGCATTTAAGTTTAAGCTGTCATTGTCCTAAATTATTATTATTTAAGAAAGGATAGCACTGGGTGGACGGTCAGAAAAGCTAAAGAGATAATAAAGTAGCATGTTCAAGAACGGAGTTAGAGGAAGAAAAACAAGAAGTGGAAACCATATGAAAAACTTTACATTTTTAATTGGTTTTATGATTTTCCCCTAAACAATTCAATTGCTCTTTGCTCCAGTAAATCTCTGTCTTTGAGACAGAAATGGAAGTGCCTCCCCCCCAAGTGAGATCAGCCGCCACCCTCTTGACCCACCAAAAGAGCCTGAAGCCTGGCTTTGCCAACTGGCCTGGGGTCCCAATGGGGAGCGTCCCATACAAATTTAATAATTAAGTAAATGAAACGTTCAGATAAGAGACAAACATAACAAGGACAGGTTTTGCATGATGGGAAAGGTGTTATGGGGAACACCCATATGGAAGAGGAAAGATCATTTGACTGAAAAACTGACAGTGTAGCGTGAGGAATGAACCCTTTCCTTTTATTGTCTTCCCACTGAAATTACAGAGACACAAACAATGAAAGTTACTATAGTGAACCAGCAGATTTTCACATGACTATGTAATTTTGTGTGAGAAAAAAATTCATTGGGGAGAGTGTTAAACCTTTCAAGGTCGCTTCCCATATGTACATACACATGGAGTTAGAAATTACATATGGTGGGACATTTGATCCCAATCTTACTAGATTCACCTTTTAATGCAAATATTTCCAATTTCCCAAACCTATGTGCAAACTAGGAAGCATTGCACATTGATATCTCTACTTCTCTAAAGTTGCAATGCCCTCTACAATTCAACAATTTGTGCAATGCACAATGTGTATTTTTATAGGAAAAAATGTCTATTCAAATGCATATCTTGAGGGAAACACAGAAGTACAGATTTAAAAAGAAAAACATAAATTATCTGTGAAAATGGAATGGAAATGGAATAGACTGAAGATTACATGAATATCTGAGTGAAATAGAGTTGAAGAATTCACTCATCCCTCCCTGTAGGAATGAATATGTGGTCTATAATCTGCCTCAACAAGATCTTTGTATCATGGAGATGTATCACTTTTCTGGGACCATATGCCTCCTGGATGGATGCGGCTCTATGGGCACAAAGCCAATGTGGGACCGATCTCCTTTATTTGGCCACTTGGCTTTGTTAATGATGGCTTTTTGAGAAAAATGAAGTGGCCGGGTTGAATCCCCTTGACAAAGATATGTTGAGGGAGAGGCTTGCTTCATGGCTATGCTTTGAAGGAGCCCATTGATTAAACCAAGTAAAATGCTGCTTAGATTGACACTGCTGCCTTATTCATGCTTAGATTTTAGGAAGAATGGAAATTATATATAAAAATACAATTAATTTGCATGTTCATGTGCACATTTACAATTTGCACATTCGGAATCTTAGCAGGAGATTCTGAAAACAATGCTTTTGTCTTTTTTTTTAATCCAGAAAATGAATGGCAGGTAAATAACAACAACAGTTATAAGAATGTAAGAGAATATTGGAACCATCTAGGAGACTTTTTAAGAAGAGGGCTGTCTGTAGGAAAGCATGCTTACATTATTTTTAATGAAATGTGTGATTTTCATTAACTGTCTTGATGCCAGCAACTTCCTACCATTAGTACATTAAAAAAACAAACCAAACCTTAGGTAAAAAAATTCTCTCTTCTTTCTTTGTAATGCTGTTTTCATATGGCTTGGCATTTTCAGGGAACAGACCTGGGAGAAGGAAGAGGTAGAGGATGTGAACTCCCACAACACAAAGAAAAGGAAGGTTACGTTTACAAGCTCTGCTGAAATGCCTCTCAGGAAAATGAAGATTGCTGTAAAAGTTAAAAATATAACGAAAGGTAGGATGTGGGGAAAAGCCAACACCAAAGCCATAATAAATTGCTGGTGAAGCCTCCTGAGGTAAAAATGAACTGGATTTTTTTTTTCATTTTAATACAAGCTGAAGTAATTTATGCTTCCTGGATTAATATGCATACTGGAAAACATGCAATTGGAAAACCTCTGAAAAAGACATTGGCATTCCTCAATAACATTAAAATTACTGTTTTGCCCTCAGTGGTTTTACAAATATTCATTGTTTGTTCAAACTGAGCTTTATAAAGTGAGGACAAAATTATTACTTAGGATTCTACTAATATTAGGGAAGAATTCTGTAACTAAAGGAGCAGCAAGTGGAAATGTTGCCTGATCAGTTAACTTGCCCACTTGGAGGATTAATTTTCTCAAGTTTTGTTTTTGTTGGTTTCATTTAGTTTTTTTTTAATTAATTTGCTTTCTTTTCTCTTTATTTGGTATATATTGATGCATTTGTTTTTATCAATAAAGGAGAATATTTGTAGCTCAGAGTTGAAATGAAAGGTCCTTGGTGCTACCTGAGTGTGGTTGTTTTCTTGCAGATGTTTCATTACCCAAACTAGGTAACATCATTAGTGCTAGTATAGAGTGGAGTTTGCTCTCAGGTTACTAGAATATAAACTGAGAGCACAGCCCACTCCTTACTAGCACTGATGATGTTAGCTAATCTGGGTAATGAAATGTCTGCAAGAAAACAACAAACCCAGAGAGCAACATGGCATTTGTTTTTACAAGTAATCCATTGGCATATTGAATTGCTGGTGAAAATATATACCACAATGATCATTACAATGCAATAAAACTCATCGTTTCATTTTATTTTAATTTATTCTATACTTCAAAAATATGCCAGCAGATCTTTTTCCTGGATTACTGGATAAGAGAATGTCAATTTAAAAACAGTAGTGGAAGTGACTATATGAAGGGATCATTGATTGATATAGCCTACATAAATTGGAAGTAATCTAAAAACCAGCAAACATGCTGTCAAAGGACATTCAGGAAATCCCGATTCAGAACTTCACTGAACCAATAAAGTGGGTAAGATAGTCAGGGAGGATTATACATGATGATTTTAACTTCAGGGAGATGCAAATAAAGAAATGAAGACAAATTCTGTGCTCCTTAGTTGAAATGTCAGTCAGCAGCAGCAGCAAAAGTACATAATTTCAGATGAATGTAAAGAGAAAAATAAGCATGCATTTCAGCAAGTAAGTAATTGAAAACTGGAAGGGTGACCACCTCCCCTGGGATGATCCACTGCATTTATAAGTATCTGCCTGCCTCTCAAGGACTTCTAGAGAATTCTGTGCATATTAATGAAATCCTAATTAAATATCTCTGCTTTGGTTATTCTTTTCACTAGGTTTCATCTAGCAAAGTGACCCAAATTTTGCTCAAGGAAGAAAACAAAACAGACTTTCTTTTGTTCAACAATCAATGGTATGAGGATCTGTCTGAAGAGTTCTGAATTCATTAACATTGTGAGCTTTTCTTCTTCTTCTGGCTCTGAATATAAAAAAGCACTTGTTCTTTGGACAAATGTACATGCACACATCCATGGAGCCTCATTGCCGAGCAAATGAAACGAAGAAGAGGAAAAGAACCATTATAATGAAAAGAAAAAGCTGAATTAAAATAATCGTAATACAATAAAATAACATAAAGTAAGCCCAGCATCTAGAGGAAAAGAAAGCCAAAAAGTCAAGCCATTCAGTTATTTTGGGGAAGCATTTGTTAATCTTCTTCTTCTATAGAACTTGTGAATGAGTATTGCAAAAATGACAATACGTGAATAGCAATCATTTGCAAGGAACAGAGATTGCACTCTATAAGTACCAATTTAGCAATAATTCCTACTGAGTCAATGAAACTTGTAAATTAACATGCGTAGGATTTTATGGTGTTTTTCTAGGCACCTCCAGTTAGCAGTTGAAGCCAATTGTCTCCTTTGATGCAAAAAGAAAAACCATAAACATCAATTTCAAAAATATTGTGTTACTGGTCCTTCTGCCAATAAAATGACATATGGGCTTATGTGTATTATCTTCCAAGAACCTTAAGCTACTACTTCCTAGGAAAGCTACAACTGGTGTTTCTGTATTATCCTTCCTCTCTTCCCTGAAGAAGAATCTGAAGGGGAAGACCCACCCATTTCTCAAACAAAACTCTAAAACATTCCAGATTATTCATAGAATTGAATGACTTCACATGTTGAAGGGGGATGAAAACATTTTATTGATTGATAAGATTATTGAAATTTTAATTGACTTCAGTTTAGTAATCATGAACCACAAACTAAGATTTGGGCCAAAGCTAGGCATATAAACTAATTTTGAGTTTTGCTAATGAAATACTAGAAATTCTCATTTTATGTGATGAATAGAATGGAATTTTCCACACTCACAAATGAATTATGGTGTCTTGATTTTCTAGATGAAGTAATTACTAGTAAAGCCAGATTCCATTGTAGCGTAAATTAGTATATATATTCACAGTGACATCCAAGTAGAAGAAAAAGGAGAAAAGCATATAGAAAGCATATAGAAACTGGTCCAATTTGTTTTGCCACGTACTTACCTAAACAAACTATGACATGCTTCTGCATTTCAGCTCAGCCTATTTATAAAAACAGTAGGCTAGGAGAAGTGGAAAAAGGAACCTAGCTGGATTTAGGTGTTATTTTTCTAAACATTTGCTCCAGTAAGCAGGCAGCCTTTCAAAAGTGCATGGCCCCATTGAGATCTTAAACTGCACAGCAAAGAATTTATTAAAACAAGCTTTCTTTTACCAAGTTCTAGATCTTTGCAGTCAGTCAGTGGAAAAGATGGAATGAGAATGAAAAACAATATTTTCTGGGGGAAAAAATCTGGATACTATAAATGGATGCGCCTTAAACTTAAGGTCATCTGAAGCAAAATGAAAATATCAGGCTTTCAAAAAACATATGTGCACAATGGCTTACAGCCCAGTCTTTCATGGCTACGGCTCTGTGTTAAATAACAGATACTGGGTCAAGTTGCTACAGATTATGATTGAGAGGCAAGCCATGCAATAAGATTTTGAAACAATTTGAAATTCAAGCTCTCCTTATGGCTAAAGCAAATGTTTTCTTCTAGTGAAAGAGAGTTGCATAATAGGGAATAATTATGTTTGTTTGTTTTTAAAAAAATCTTCCACAGCAATCTAGAAACCCCCTTTGTGCTAGCAGAAACCTGGTTTTTAAGAAGGCCCCCAACTGTTATGGTCTACTTTTAAAAATGAAGATATGAATCTAAGCTTTTGACAAATGGTTGTATCTAATGGCTGTGCTATAAGTGAATGACAATTATGTCATTCCTCAGCCTGCAGAAGCTATTACTAACATTATTTTTACTGATCATTGCCAACAAGAGAAAAGAGCTTTTCATATTGTGTCATTTTTTTGGATCAAGTGTATACGAAGCACAGATCACCCTATGGGGCTTCACAGGAATTCAGAGTTTGTAAGAGATTTCATGAAAACTCATTTTTCTCTCATTTTCTCTCTCCCTCTCTCTCCCTCTCTTTCTCTCCCTCCCTTCTCCTCCCCTCCCTCCATGTGTGTGTGTGTGTGTGTGTGTGTGTGTGTGTGTAGTGCCTGGAGGGGCAGGGAGAAGAATCTTGAACTTTAAGAGTCACACCCAAAATGGGGTTGAACTAAAAGACACTCTAGGTCCCTTCTAACTCTATGATTCTATCAATTCCTTAAGTCTTGCTTATAGAAAGCAATTCTTCCCTTGAAAATTTAATAAGGTGGTGCACAGCAGCCTAGATCACGGTCCACTTGCAAGTGATTAAGTGAGTATAGTGGAGTCCACAGCTATTTGAACATTTAGCATTGAGGCATGAAGGCAACTTCATAAAAGCACATTATTCCTAACCAAATCATAAATACCTTTGCTCATTTTTTATTATAGCACTGATTAATGCTATATGTAAATGTTAGAAAGAATGAAAGTTTATTGACCATGCTGATTATAGGGGCAGGGCAAAATCACATAACTAATGGTCTCAGTAACATTTACATTATAAGACTTCAGAGTTGGAAGAGATGACAGTCTGAAATCAAATTGAGATATATTACTTTGTCAGCCAAAAGCAAAGAAAATTTAAAAGATCTCATTATGAAATTAAGCATGGAAAGTGACAAAAATCTGAATGAATTCATTTATGACAAAGAAGTGAATGCAGCAAATTTGTTTTCTTGGGCTCAAAGTAAATAATAAACATGGGAAGTAAAGGCAGGAGAAGTAAAAACATTAACACTAGGGAAGAGTTTAGATAAGATAATAAGGAATAAGTACATGGTAACAGCGCCGTAGATCAGAATGATTCAGATACTGACTTTTCCCTTAATATACAGCTGTGAAAACTAGATATTGCAAAAGAGTAAATTAGGTGTCTGAATTAGGAGATTAATGGAGTCAAATATACGGTATATTGGAATTTAAGTTGTCCACCACTTGGAGAAAGTGTAGCAAAATATCAGCTATTGTACATGTATGTCAGATGCAGAAAAATAATCCAAGCCATTCTGTGCCATAGACTTTTTTCTACTCTTTCTCCAAGTGATGATAATCTTAATGACATTTTTTTCTCTCCTCCCTTTGTGGATATCTCAAGAAATTGAATCATTTTTTTTTTAAAAAGCTTAATATGAATTAAAGCTTTTGAGGGAAAATGGAAATAAAAACAGTAGCAGTCATTTGGTCAGCACAATTTTATGAAAGCAATATGGCATTACAGCATATAGAATTAGTTTCTAAAATTGTTTGGAACATACTGCAGGATAAAATTATAAGATATATCCGCAAAGATCTAAAATGATGTATACTGTTTCAAACAAGAATATAGTACTTCATCTATTAGCCTAGTTTAAATTTAGAACATTTTGGACAGAAACTTTTTGGCTTTTGAGACAACTTGAAAGATAGTAAGCTTGTCTATTATTTGCTTCAGTAAAAGAATAAAAACATATTGAGGATGGGCTATTTTTTAACTGAGCTTTGACGGTCTAAATCTCCTTTCAAAGGCCCATTTCTTCAAATTGTCTGAAATATCCTTACATAGTTTCTCTCCCTCCCTCCCTCTCATCTATCTATCTATCTATCTATCTATCTATCTATCTATCTATCTATC
>JANHJO010005672.1:33898-46387 GCA_032468235.1 Pseudoxyrhopus heterurus | reverse complement strand
CGTATATATATTCATTCCACACCCGGCAACATCATTTTTTTTTCTATTTTGTTTTTATGGTATTGTCCTCATGTCATTTTCCAGCCTTTGAGCATGACAGGCCTTAGATATCCTTAGCTGTACCAAATTTAAAGTACTACATGCAATTTCATTTTACATATTGCTAAAAACAAATTTCATTTTGTTATTGCAAATTTGGCATGTCTTGAATTTTCAGAATATCTTCAGGTGGTTTACAGACATGTAATCATAACCGAACAGTAATATAATCAGAAATAATGACTTGTCATAACAAACAATGCATAAAAAACATAAAAACATCAATCCCCACCGGATATAGGGGTAAACTCAACTTCAAAAGCTCTGATTGAATGCTTTCTTTGATTTTATACCCAATAAAGAATTATTGATATCTTTGGAGAAAGGTTATTTATGGAGTAGAAGTGGTTGTTGAGAAGGTTGCCTGTGCCCACAACTTTATTAAGAAAGAAACATCCAACGTATCTACATGCAAGAAACATCCTCTCGTATCTACGTGCAAAAATGGGAGATTCGGCTTGAAAGAGGTAATTCTAGAGATACCTAGGAGTAAAGCCAAATGGGGCTTTTCAGAATAACACCAGCTCTGTGAACTGTATCTGGAAATAAACAGGAAGCCAAGGTAAAACAGGCCAAACCAGTGTCACAAGCTTAATCTGTTAGGCTTTGCCACCTACTACATTGGATAGAAATCAAATGATTGGCAGTGATTTGAGACAAAAGTAATAGAGGGAGGTTAGGGCAAGGTCATCTAGAATAGTAAAGGTAGCAGCCGTAGCTATGCAGTTGATGTGTTGCCCACATTTTTATATATGTTGCATGTGAAAGGGGCATAGCTTTGATTTTAACATCAACTGTCTCTGGGTGAAAGACTAATAATGAGGTCAGCAAGAGTTATCCTGGAAAATATTTCTGTTAACCCAAAAATGGTTAGAAAAAAAATATAAAATATATTCCAGACAAAAAGAAGGCAATTATTTCTTAACACAACATATGATTAATCCATGTGATTTGCTTCCTTAATGTACAACCTAGATAAGTTTTTAAAGAAATGTTAGGCAAAACTTAGGGAGGATAAAGCTGTCGAGGGTTAGTTGTGTAAGGATTGCCAATAAATTTGTCATGTGAAAAATGTTACAGTGCATATGATTAAATCAAAATCTAAGAGAAGCTGAAAGGCATGGGCATGCCAAAATTCACTTCACAGTATTGTACTGTGGCTCACTAATCACAGCATAAGCACAAACATGTGTGAGTTGTGGGAAAAGAGGTTCCCAAATGCATACATGGGAGAAAGGGAGTAAACAAAATTTCTATTTTTCCTCTGAAAAAATTATACACGGCTTGGGAAAAAGTCCGTACAAAAAATTTGAACATATCAGAAAATTCATGTGTACTTTGGTGTTACGTATATAAACAAAACAGCTTTAAAAGATGGCTACCGCTAGGCTGAGGAGATCACAAAAATATGGAGAAATGAAAGCATTTGCCTTCTTTACCCCTTGCATTTTCCCCTACTCATTTGCTAGATCTTGGAAGATTCAAATGGCCAAATATCACTGCAGTGTAACATGTCTGTAATTGCCTCATTAAGTATATGATATAATATTGCATACGATAAAGCAAGAACCTCGTATTAGTGCTAGACCTGAAGATACAGGAATAATGCCACACATTATGGCATTAATTATGTTTCTGTTTCTTTTGTCAGTCTGGGGAAGAGATTAGAGAAATCACGGAAATTGCACGTAATCGCCACCTCACACATTTATTGAAGTTCAAAGTTTTTAAGCTGTTCACAATTTTTTTCTTAAAAAATATGCAGAGAAATGAATGCATACCCAAGCAAAATCAGAATTAGTGCTCGTAAAGTCTGAATTCAGCAACAAGCATTATTAACAGAGTTCTCTAAAAAAAATTGTCCATGGAAGCCACAATATTTGTGTGAATTTTTACAAGTTGTATGTGAATTTCTGAAAAAAACAGAATGCTGCTTTCTGTTTTCTTGTCTGTTTATATCAAAAAGGAATTTTAACGTATTTTTAAAGGAATTACTTTAATATTTTCATATTCTTAAAGGAAGAGTTCCCTGGGCTATGGGATCAACAATAACATTCTTTTCTGACAGCTAATTTTGCAGATAATGAGTGAAATTTACAGTTATTATGACAAGTTTAAACAAGATGCCATCAAAACACTTATTTGCCCATATATTTATTTTCACATGAAAGTTGCAAAAAAAAAACCCTCTGCCTTTAAATTACATAATTTTAGACTTAGCAAAATATACAAATATAGCAAAGTGTCTACTTTTTAATATAAATTGTAGTGTTTGGTCTTAAATATGACCCAGCACATTACAGAGGAGAAGAATCATTTCTTCTTTACAAATCAACTAAATAACAATAACCACAAGTTTAGGTTTGTTGGGAATGGCAGGAAATATGAGCTTGAAACTCATTCCACAGCATCTACTGGAGTTGATGCCCAGGTTTGGGTCAAAGGATGTAGCTTCTGGGGAACTTTACATAGATATTATCAGAATGAAGAACAAAATGTTTTTTTTCCCCTTGGCTTGGTCCCAGATAAATGCATGCATGTTTTTAATCAGTGTGTACTGCACAAGAAAAGACTGGAGGAAAGGGAAAAATCAATGCAGGAAGCACCTCAACTCTCAGACAAGGGCTCTCAACTGAAAATACTGTACCACCAAGCTATAATCCCCTCCCCAGAAGATCGTATTCCTAAAGATCATGAAGGAATTCGATAATCTTGTCTTGACTCTTGGCCAGTAACGTCTGTGGCAAACAAGAAGATGTCAAAACGATGTGTGTGCTGATGTCATCATAATACATTCTGACTTTACATATTGGTATCCCAAAGTCTAGGAGGACGCGGTGGCTCAGTGGCTAAGACGCTCAGAAAGGTCGGCAGCTCGGCGGTTCGAATCCCTAGCGCTGCGTAGCAGAGTGAGCTCCCGTTACTTGTCCCAGCTTCTGCCAACCTAGCAGTTCAAAAGCATGTAAAAAACACAAGTAGAAAAATAGGGACCACCTTTGGTGGGAAGATAATAGCGTTCCGTGCGCCTTCGGCGTTTAGTCATGCCATGGAGACGTCTTCGGACAGCGCTGGCTCTTTGGCTTTGAAACGGAGATGAGCACCGCCCCCTAGAGTTGGGAATGACTAGTACGTACAGTATGTGTGAGGGAAACTTTACCTTTACCTTATAGCTTGATTGCCACCTTGATTGCCAGATCCTGTCCTCTCTTCCCCTATTACCTGCCACCCCTCCCAGTTTTATTCCTGAGGTTGGGAGAGATGGCAGGTGAATGGGAAAAGTTCTGACAAGCAGATAAACCCATGGGACTAATTCTTTGTCAACCATCATTTGCACATAAGTTATTTTGTGGCCAGTGGATAGTTTTCTCATTGACTGGTGGTGTTGAGAAGGTGATAGTATGGAACATATTGGCATTTGACTAATATACAATCCTTGCTCTTAACCAAATGGTAAAGATATATTAGCCAAGAAAAGAAGGGGTTGGCAAATGTGGACAGTAAAATCGATGCTAGTTTAGTATTCTCCTGGGGCAAGATGAGACAAGAGCACTTTAACCAAGTATGAAGGAAGGGAAGTAATGTGGTCCTGGTAGACAGAAATCCCCTGAGCTTACAGACCATCTCCTGTTCAAGAAGAACCAGACCCACTGATTCTCACAGTCTTCAGACTGATATCTTCATTTGGGAATGAAGGGGGCATGACAGGATTCACTCTTCCAAAAGAAAATACACAAAATAGTAGGTGGCTGGTCAAATGAACATTCTGCATGTACTAGGGAGTTTCCAGGGCAGCTGGAATTTGGACTGTTTACAATGAGTTGCAACTGGATTGTATGTGTGATTGTGCATTTGTCTGTGTGTGTGTGTGTGTGAGAGAGAGAGAGAGAGAGAGAGGAGAGAGGAGAGAGAGAGAGAGAGCAACCTATCCCCAAAAGTGGTCAATTCACCACTTATCAGTTGAGGATGATAGCATATAAGAATTGCTGTAGGAACCCTCCATCTCAGTTATTTTCTATTTTACCATATCTTTGCAAAAAGGTGCTTGCTTCAGAAATTGAGGAATTTGAAAGATCTGAGTGGGTAATTGTGTGGAGGGAAAGATATTTCCATTCCTTTCAATCCACACCCAGTGGGAAGGAGGTTGGATGCTTATATGAACCAGCTGGCAGCAGTTTCAAACTATTTGTTGTTGTTCATATGAATGTAAGTATGAAACAAGGACCGTATAATGCTTCATAAATAAACAGAGGCCCGCTAGTCTTTCCTTGGGATTGCCGGGTCCTTTTATTCCTACTTTTAACCACAGACGTGTGTGGAGTTTGCCAAATTTGAATATAATATGATCTGAAAGTTTCAACCTAAAGGAACCTCTTTCTTCTTTCTTGGCCACAATGATAAACAGCACTTTGGCCAAATTGTGACATGTTGGGCATGGCACATGATTTCATTTCAAAATAAAACAATACCAAAGCAAGTTAAAAATTCTGACATTGACAAACATAGGTAAATATGACATCTGGCTGTAGCCTTTAGATGTGATACGGATGCATGTTCTGGCAGTCAATGACAGATCAAAGGGAAATTTGGAAGGATGTAGAATTCTTGGGATTTTATTACTGCATATAAGGCATTTACTGTAGTTCCATATACTGTACATTATAAGAGCAGAGGACTTATAAAATGCCTCAGCCTGGCTATATACCACTGGATTCTAGATTTTTAAAGGGAAATGAAGCTACATATTGGTGAAGGTCCATACTGGAATGCAGAAAAAAGCAGATTTTTAGTACATTCAGAGTAATATTATACAGGATTCCACAACAGAAAAGCTAATAAGAAATGGAAATGAAATTGGATGGATGTTTCTATAAAAAAAAGAAGAATGTTAAAACAACAATTCCAAAGAAAGATAGCTGGAATGCACAAAACCTTGAGTGAAGATATGTAACTTTTTAAAAAAGATATAGGAGGGAGAAAGAGGAACAGGTCACAAAGAAAAATAGCTAATCAGTATAGAGAGAACGTCAACAAATCTGGAGCAAGGAGAATGTACTGATGTAGTAACAGATGCTAACAAAAGGAACAAAAATAGCTTATGAAATCTGTTCCAAGTAAGAAAGGAATTGCTATATAGGTTGCTTGTTGAAAATGGCAAAATACTAATAGATAAGCCCTGTTCACCTCTAACCACTCCACCTTTACCCTGAACTACTAAGCACAGTTTGTACATCATAATAGCTGAGTTCAGTGCTACGTTTAACAATTGAAGAACTCTAAAATGAAAAATATCTTGTTAATAGTTTCATGAAAATGACACAAACGTCACAATTTGAATAACATGCTATTATATTACTGAATCTCATTTTGCTGCTTTTCTAAGTACTTATTTCTAGAATTCATGAGCATCATTTAATTTAAATTAATATTTAAGGACCTGTAAAATTTAAATTTGTTACAATGACACTCTAGAGCCGTGATGGCGAACCTATGGCATACGTGCCAGAAGTGGCATGCCAGCCATCACCCGTTGCTCTTCTGGGTTCCAGTGCACACATGTGTGCCTGCCAGCTGGTCTTTGTGCATGTGGGAGCACCAGAAACCAGAAGTGCAGCTCTGTGATGTGCCTGCGCATGCCAGGAAGTTGAGTTTCTGATTTTTGGTGTGCACATGCACGCCAGCCGCTGGTCTTCGCACACACATGCATGCCAGAAATTGGAAGACTGGTTTCCAGCACTCCAGCGTGCATGAAGACCAGCTCTTTTGGTTTCCGGTGCTTCCCCATGCGCATGCACGCACGCTCCCGTTTCAGCACTTGGTACCAAAAAGGTTCCCCAATACTGCTCTAGAGCTAATGTTGTGCAGTTGAGGCAGGTTTTTCTGCTTGTTATAGTCTACAAGTATATAAAAAGTTCACATTGCAAATAACTATTTTAGAGATAGTTTTTTTAAGTAACTTTTTTTATTAGATGAACAAATTTTCATAACTAACTGAGCATTATTGGGACAAGCCAGCATATATTTTTGCAAAATAAATAAAGGTGATTGATTTTAATAATGCTTCTCTTGAGTAACTTGAACAGTTAATGTATTAAAAAAAGACATGTTTTGAATTGAAACTTTTGAGAAACTGATGGTAATTCATACAAATGGCAAGGTAAATCGAAGTTGTGGGTTTTGTTTTTGTTTTATTTATTAATTTTTTGCACTTATGAACCAGACCTCCCTTGGCCAAACAATACTTTTGAAAACAATATTGAAAACAATATTATAGTTACGTTTTAAATAAGGAATAGTTCCTTGAAAAATGGAACTGATATCAGGCTCAAACTATTAAGGTCATGAGATCATAATATCACAGGGGTGAAAGGGACTTTGCAGGTCTTCTACACTAACCTCCTCCCCCAAAGTAAGAGAACTTATACTATACCAGACAAATGGATGTCCAATCTTTTCTTGAAAACCCCAGTGATGAAGCACCTACAACTACGGGTGGCTTCCTTGGAATCAAAAGTTTGCATTGTTTAGGTATTCCTACTCTGAATTTGAAATACCTAAACAATGCAAACTTTGATTCCAAGGAAATTACGTTTTGAGAAAATATATATTGCTTATAGTGTATGGAAGTTAATATTATATAATCTTGTTATAGCTCTGATTATTAAAATATATAGTTTATGATATTGGCATATAACTCTAACTGCTATTGCTATATTTCCTAAAAAGGAAATTTCTTAGGCGCTTGTGAAGCAATACATGTCATATAGAAATGCAGGGAGAATTGAGAAAGAAGTGGTCTTTTCTTCTTTTTATATGCTTCATTCTCTTTTTTAAATAGATTGTGGAATTGCCTGAATAATTTCCTAGAGAAATTAATGAAACTCACTTGTTCTCATTGTTTGGGGCCGCCAGTTTGGCTCCTGGATGAATATCAGAAAAGAAAAGAGCCTTTGTGAACAAATCTGTCATTCATATTATCTACATGCATACAAAAATTGCTCTGAAGTTAAAATGGTTATATTTTCAATGGTCACAACTGCTTGGCCAGTTGATTAAAGAAGAATAAGAACTGTAAATAAACAATCTTAAAAAGCTGTTGTTAGAATTTATGACATCTAAAATGAGACCACTACAAGCTGGCAGTGATGTGTAAAGATTTTGTCTTTATTCACTGAGTTTATTAATTTATATATATATTAACTTCAGCACTTATAATTGATCAGTTTCTGAATTTAGTTCTCTTTAGAGTTTATCTTCTTCAAATTTAAATGAGACTATGAAATAATGTTGCCAAACTACAGTCAGTAATAGAATCAATGTTTGTTAGATCTGTAAAGTTCCCAAGACCCCAAGACAAAATACATAATATGTCACGATTTAAGCATGGAAAGTCAAAGAGACCGCACACTGTTGGAGAGCTGATTATAAAATGAAAACACAAATACATCCTCGGTCATGTACCTATTGGATAAGTCATCCCAGTCCATTAAATAGTCATAAGTGTAGATTAGAAGAGATCTCCTGGTGTCCTACTTTCCAGGTCTCTTTTCCTGCTATTATGTAAATAAAAAGGTTAAAGCCGGAATAACCAATGGCCTCTCTCCCTTTGAGTCTATTCCTGCTAATTTCCCAGTATAGTTTTCAGTAGCTCTGCAAAATGCAGTTCCTTTAGCCAAAAATGGAGATAAATTATATAAATGGTTGTTATTAAGTCTTCTGCCTCTTTTATATCTTGTCTCTTTCTCATCTGTCTGTGTGTCAGCTTTTAGCCCATGTTTTTTCCCAGTGAAAAGCTTTTGATCTTTGCTAATGTTTCATAAATCAAGATCATACCATATTGTTTGCTAACTGCCTTGAATTGTGTGTACAAGTTAAAATAGGTGATGAAAGTGCAGGGGAAAAAATCAGCACAGCGGGAAAACTAAGAATGCTAGTTTAAATCATTTTTTCTTTGTATCCCCCCCCCCCAATGTAACTTCTTTGAATTCAGTGAGCTGTATAACACCTCACTGCTATAGAACCCAGAAGTAAGCTTCACTGTGATCAGTGGGGTTTATTTTTGATGAGACAGGCATAGAATGGCATTATAATGTTGCTTACCTTTATTTTGTATTTAACCACACTGTTATTCCTCATTAAACGTGCAATGATCACCTGGGAAGGGAAGGGTAATGTTATCACTATTCAATTTCTTATTTTTATTTTTTATGTATATATAAATAGAGAGTCCCTGTGTCTTCTCAATAGGTATTTTTTTTTTCCTGGCAGAGTTTGATTTTTCATAAATATGGGTGAGAATAACCTCTGGATATTAGCCTGCAGCACTGAAGTATGAAATTTTCAATTCTATGGGTCACTGTTTTTGCAGCATCCAGATGTGAATAAAGGCAATGACTGTTTTACTTCTACATGTCAACTAACTCCTTTTTGCAAACTGGGGAAAAGAAACCAGTAGCCAACATGTGGTTTGGAAATGGCATTTGCCACTTTAATAGACAAAGCTAAATAATAAAAAAAGAATCTAAATGTCTTGTCTGCAGCTAATAAAATATGCAGTATTTTAGGTCCAAATTGAGCTGAGAAAAATGCAAAAAGCTGCAGTAAGATTCATGTTAATTTTAGTATTAACATTATGATTAACATTTGTAATTGTTTATCAACTGAATTATCAGGCTAATTTTCACTTGTTTAAATCAGGGACCTCCCATCACTTTAAGCAGTGGGAACAATCAGACTGTTGAGAACAGATTGTGACACACAAATAAAATGGCTTCTAGAATGGCTTGCCCATTCCATCACCCCCAAAATTAGTCTCTTGACTTACAACTAATTACAAAGACTTCGCCTGACCCTGCTTATTTTTTCCAAACAAGTGAGAATATTTCAAAATAGCTGCAAGAAAGCTTGTGCCACTTTTGCAGCCTAGAGACATTCTTCATCATTCTTAGAGAGGATGAAGTAGGTGGGTCTTCTGTTTTACAACTTCCCCGAGTCCCATTTTTTAAAAATTCATTATTTGTAAATATATATCAAAAATAAGCAGGGTGGAGCGGGGCAGTTAGGGAGGCATCTATCATATTGTAGATTTTGCTTGGGTTTACAGTGGAACCTTGGTTCATGAAAGCTTCCGTTTGCGACCAATTCACTTCACGACCAAAAAGCCAGCCGACTTTTGAATTGATTCACGACTCAAAACTCGGTTGACAAACAAAATACTGCACAGAAAGATTCCTTTCCACACCATTTTCCCTTCTGCACATGTGCAGATTGTCTGCGCATGCGCAGTGAGTGTTGCTTCAGAATGCGACCATTTTGGTTCACACCCGCAGTCCGGGAATGGATTGTGATCATGAACCGAGGTTTGACTGTACTTGCATGACCTTGTTGTTAATATAATGATGAATGGAATGATGAGAGTATTTGGGAGATATATATAAATTTGGTTATATATATGGTTAAGGGATTGGCTTAGAAACCAGGAGACTGTGAGTTCTAGTCCCACCTTAGCCATGAAAGCATCTGGGTGACTGACCAGTCACTCTCAGCCACACTTTCAGCCTTCACAAAGTTGTTGTGGGGAAAATAGGAGGTGGAAGGAGTATTATGTATGTTCGTTGCTTTGAGTTATTTATAAAAATAATAAGAGAGGGAAAAATCTAATTAAAATGTGATCATTTATATATTCATAGACCTTGGGAGTTATAAATAAATGTGGGGGATTAGAAATGAGGGGATAAGAGCTTTGGATTGCTAATGTGGCCATTTTAAAATTAATTACAGTTAAGTCACTCAGAGGCATTAGGCTTAAGGTTAAATGTCTCATTATTAGCTAAGAGAAAGACTTCAAGTGTCCTTTTTATTTTTATATGACATTTAGCTATCAATGATGTGATTGTTTCTGCCACTGATTCTTCTTCTGTCACAGGCAGTTTGCAGTGCCAAGTGCTGGATGGGCAAAGAGGCTACCTATTTAATTGGGGCAAAGCCGCCTTGGGTTGCAGGGAGTTTTGCAAAGAACATTAGACTGTTTTGTTTCAGCTCAGTTTAAGTAACCACATTGAATGTGAAGTGGTTTGATGATACCACTTACATTATCCATAAGGGCCCGTCCATGACCCCGGGACTCTTCAGATATTTGCCAAACTGTCTCTCTGGATATGTTGAAACAGAACTTTCCCTAAGTACTGAATGTATGTAGTTTCCCCAAGTACTAAGGTACTGGATGACTCCAAAGAATATTATTCCATAGTTGTTTGGGAGCATGGACAAGATTTCTTTCAAGAATCGTCCTTGCTCTGTTAAACGTATCTTTCAAGATCAAACCAAGATCCATCTAGTCCAGCATCCATTACTTCAAAGCACTTGCCTTTCCTGGTGGCTGGTTGCTTCGTTTGGCAGAAAGAGGCAGTGGCCTAGGTAGCAGACTTTTAATATTATATTAAAAAAAGCAACTTGGAATATGTGATGAGAAGTTTTATGGTCACAGGATGTAATGGAATGTGTGAATGACCTTGGGAAAAGAAGGAAAGAGATGCTGCCTAGGAAACAATTAGACAGGAGAGCCAAGCAGCCCAACGCTCTGAAAAGAACAGCTGGAGCTAGCAAAGACTACATTAAAAAAGGCAGCAAATGCATATAAACAAGAAGGCAAGAAATTCAGAGGAAGATTTAGTGTGGCCTTATACAAAGTTTTTATTTTTTTAAAAAAATATTTTATTTTATTCAGAAAATTAAAATACAAAGAAAAAAAAGAAAAAACTAAAAAGACAAAACAAAACTAGACAAAAACATTTTTTAAAAAAATATGTGAGTTAAAAGGACAAAAAAGAAAAAACACCTATTATCCACCCTAGTTGAACACTGACAAATATACAGTATACCAACAATACTAGCTGTCCCCCTTGCTACACAAATTTTTTTCTTTCAGTGAGCTCTTCCCAGTAACTGGACTAAAATGTATTGGTCCTTTCCTAGTAAGCAAATCAATCAAGTAACATTTCATTTGCAGTTGCCAGCATCACTTAAAATTCATCCTCTATTCCATTGGACATTGCTTGTGAAAGAGCCATCCCCCCACTCCCCCGATGCTATGTTCACAGACAGAACGTCCTTCCATTCTAGTAAATGTGACAAAGCATTGATAGACTCAAGACTCAGAAGGAAGAGGATCAAATACTTAATACACTGGAAAAGCTACCCAGACTCTGAAGGACCATGGGAGGCAGCAACAGATGTCACATACCACAATTAGTACATTGTTTTTACAACCAGTATCCCAACAAACCCCATACTAGGAAGCTAGTGGCCTTGCAAGAGCTGAGCACTGACCGGGATAAGCAGGAAGTGCTCTACTATGAGATGGAAGGACGTATACCAAGAGACTAAATAAGTGGGAAATGGATCAGCTCCTTCCACATCAGGCATATAAAACTTGGAGAGGAAGATCAGCAGATTCTTGAGGGAGGGGTGGCAGCCATCTCAAATGGAGTAGGTGAATTACAGGTTACCTTGTCTGCTCACAGGGAGTTGCAGGGGGGAAAAAGGGGAGTGGCACCACTACATTTCTTTCGCACAACCCACAATCCAGTTTCCCCAGGAACTCGAGAGGAGAGGATGAGTCTGAAAGGGCGGGTGAGTAATGAAAATGACCTTGAGGAAAGGAAGGAAGAGATGCTGCCTAGAAAGCAATTAGACAAGAGAGGCAGGAGCCTCCAGTGGCTTAATGATCAGAGAAAGAAACTTAGGAAGGACCTGCCCTAATGGATCAAGCAGTTAAAAGTAGTGGAAGGAAGTTTGTGGCTTCAGATTTGCAAGACTTTGTTAATGAGCCTTACAATAAAATAAAATTGGTTTATCTAGTCCTGTTTCCTGTCTGGTTTACCTGGGAGGGAGGGAACATAACATTTCACTGATAATAAAATTTTAACTGATCTTAACTAAAGATCTTAAGTAAAATTTTAATACAAGCCTTAGTTTGTAGGTTACTATTTACAATGCAAGCAGAGTGGGTTCTCTAATACATAACAAAGAGCTCAAGGAATTTTAAAACCTTGCATTTTGTCCTTGTGCCAGCAAAATTGTCATTGCCAACTCCACTCCTATATTTTTATGTGTTGCAGAGATGTTCGTAGGTGAAGCCAATCAGATGCTCTCTTCCCGATAATTTTATGACCTTTTTCGCCATAGCTTTTAAGTGAATTACTGCAGTTAAGTTAGTAACATGATTGTTAAGTGAATCTGCCTTCTCCATGACTTTCCTTGTCAGAAGGTCACAAAAGGTGATCACATGACCCTGGGACACTGCAACCAGAGGTGATATTCAGCCAGTTCCGACAGGTTCTGGAGAACCGGTAGCAATAATTCGGAGAACTGGCAAATACCACCTCTGATTGG
>JANHJO010005671.1:81181-93088 GCA_032468235.1 Pseudoxyrhopus heterurus | reverse complement strand
ATCACTAAAAAAAGTAACTTTTTTGTTATTCCTTGTACTTCTGACCATTGAAATGTTCCTGTAGTCACATGATCACAATTTGGGTACTTGGCAACCATTGTGCATTTACAATGGCCACCATATCCCATGGTCATGTGAACACCATTTGTGACTTTCCAACTGGCTTCCAACAAGAAAAGTCAATGGAAATGTCAACAGGAAATTGAAAAATATGGTCATATGATATCTTGTTTAGCTATCACAACCAGACTGCTAGAACTGCTATTGTCAGTCAATATGATTATGATGAATCTCTTAATGACCAGTTCATTTAGTGATGGTGTTGCTTTCCCTAATTGGCTAAAGCAGGCTGGTCAAACTGGAAGCCCGTGGGCTGGATGCATCACGTGTAGGCCATGCCCATCCCAGCTCTGCAAAGTCAAAAAGTGTCATGATACATCACATGATGCAATTGAGTTTGACACCCAAGTTAAAGGACAATTATTTTTACTGGTACTCAGTATCTTTCCCTTTTTAAAAATGTCATCTCCCAGCAAAACAACAACAATGACAAAACAACAAAACAACAAAAAAAGAGCTTACTCCTTTTAGCAAGGAAAACTAAGTACTGGAAAATATTGAAGTTTTTGCATTTTCTAGCAATTAGAACTATCATAGGCTAAGTCCAGCTGGTCTATTTTATGATCATGCCTGTAGATTTCATGTATGTAGGTATTGGAAAGCACAATGGAACCTTTAAAAAACATAATATTATGAGATCCATTTTGAGAGGAAACTATCTCCTTGTGATACCATATGAAGGCTATCTGAGAGATACAGTAGGAATGGAATTACTGGAAAGCAGGTTCTTCTATTCTTAGAATTCTCAGGTGATCCAGAAGGATATCATGGTTGATGGTATTGAGTGCCACTCTTGAGAAAAACTAACACAATCACACTCTGTCCCTCTGCAAAATCATTTATCCTGCTGACCAAGGCAGTTTCAGTCCTGTGAACATTCCAAAGCCACTTCGATCAAGATAATTTCTTCCAACAGGAGAAAAGAAAATGTTTTACTAGTCCCAGGTAGGATAATGTTAAGCTACTGTGTTTCTGGAAGGGTGAGAAAGACTCCATATAACAAAACATTGATAGATAGTTTCCCCCCCCCCACTTTGGATTGCAATCCCCATGTTCACAGCTTTGCTGAAGACAAACACCCTTCTAATAACAAAAACAACCAATGACACATATTTTCATCCTTTACACTCAGTTCTAATGAGACAGGAAAATACACAAGAGGCAGAATGGATCATGTTTTAAGTTTGCATAGAATTTCTTGATCAGGATTATTTTACCAATGGATATTAAAAATGGAGCAGTTGTGTCCAGAGCAGCAAAATTGGCGTGGGCTTTCATTAAGACATGGACATTTTGAAAGAGATGTCAATAGTTTAGAGGTCATCCAAAGCTGCTCAAGTGAGGGGGTGGTGAGTTGATTAACGACTATATTGCAATGCCTGATCTTCTGATCGGTCTCCAGAAAGCATCCTTCTATTTTTCATTCCCAGACCTGAGGGTGGGGGCAGGGAAAGAGTGTGAGAGCAGGAAGGAGGATTAAATTATGTAAATCAGGCTGGAGTTGTTTAACCTTTGTATAATAGCACAGTCTCAGAAAAGAGAGAACTAAGCCCATTATCAGACATAGAACAGCAAGACCATTTGGGGGAGCTTAAGGCTGATCCTTCTTAGCCCCTTCTGGGTTGTTATACAAAGAGCTGTTTAGTTCCTCTTCTGGTTTTGGCAAAAGAGCTTTGGAGAATTATTTATGTATTGCATTTGTAACCCATTCTCCTTCCAAAGAGCTCAGAATGGCTTACATATGGTTCACAGACGGTCTTCCCAACCAAGTGATGCTCTGAGCCAGACATGCTTAGCTTCAAAAGGAGAAAAGAATCATCTGCCATCAGGCCATTCTTCTGGCTTTCACACTGCAGCATCAGGTCCTTCTGTCTTGCACAGATTTAAAGCAGGAACTCCTCTTAAAGTTCCTGCCATATTCTCCATTATCCACACTGTTCTTAGTCCTCTACAGTATGAACTACTTGTATACTGGCAGCAATTGCCCATGTTGCAATGAATGCATTTGTGAAATAATCATAGGAATAAGCTCCATCTTCTCTGCATAGAAGATGCACAAAATCCATTTTAACCTACTATTCGTTTACTTTGTTTGTGATTTTAAGAGCATTATTGAAGTATATTGGCTAAAGAAGGAAACATAGGGGCAAAATAGATCTGTAAGTGTTACTCCAGAATAACAAATATTTTGCTAGTGATTATTCTTAGTAAAATAAACAGCTTGCTCTTACTGTAGCCTTGTGCATTGACATTTGAAATATTTATAAGTACAGTCATACCACCATATGGATCCTGCGGGGTTGGGGGAGGTGTATTGAGTTGCCTGATCCCATTTGCTGCTTCTGCAGCCTGTTATGCATCCATATTATCAACAGATTAAGTGCAATACCAGGACAAGTCTTGACAATGGCTAAATCTAAAATTCTAGCCAACTGTCAAAACTCACCAGCTGCTTGGCCCCAGCTAAGTCTACCTTAAGAAAAGCAATTGGTAGGTTTTCCCTACTGGCTTGCAACATTTAATGGGAAATTAAATCAAGAGAATACATCAATCACCTCTCTTAACTTCCCCTGCCTTAAAATTAGGATCACTTCTTGACCTCATAATTGAGACAAAATAGGGTTCAGCAGTGAAGGTAGTGTAAAGTATACCAGCAAATTTTCCCACTGTCTCAAGGACTTGAGGAAAGCAATTTAAGACAAGTTTGAGGAATTGTCAAATTCAATTCCTAATCATACTGCAAAGAAATGGGTACTAATGGGCCAGTTGAAACAGACTTCTAGAATAAGCAAAGCAATTTCGCCTAAGATACTCCACTTGCAGTTTATGGTAATCAGGTTTGTGAGAGTTAAAATTGAGATATAAGCCAGATTTGACCTGGATGCTACTCATTGACTTTTAGAAAACAGACCTTTGTAATATGAAATATGTAACCCACTGAGCAGAACAGAGAACATCTCTTCACGTATATTTGTTTAATGTGTACCTCCTCTATTTTTTTTTATTCTATCCAGAGGAATCCACCAGCAATCCAATGCCATAGATTCACTTTTAGGGTGCTGCAAATAATTCAGTTATTTGCAAAGTGTCTATGAAGGTTCTCAGTTATCCAGGTAATGGCTGTCCCAAAAGTGCGTTTTAAAAAAAAAGATGACTGGACTTTTTGATTTTTCTTCAAGAAGTTTTGCTTCTCATGCAAGAAGCTTCTTCAGCTCTTTTGCTTCTCTTCAGACGAAACTTCTTGGATAAGAAGTGAAACTCTTGAAGAAAAATCAGAAAGTCCACTCCTCCTTCTCCTTTTTTTTTTTAAAAAAAAACACTTTTGGGACAGTTATTTGCAAGGATTCATCTGAATCAGTTATTCTGTGACAAACCCAGAGCCCCTTGGGTGGCATACAAATATAAACAAACCTCACAGTATCGTACCACAAAATTGTGCCGCCTAAATTGCAATCAAAATGATACTTCCTTTCTGCTTACAAAGGCCAATATATTAAATAATATTATTGTTCCTCGCAGGCTCTGGTTCCTGCCTTGATCATTGGCTTACCCACCCAAATGGAATAACTTGAAGCCATAGGTTTAACCTGTTATAAGAAGGCTGCATCTGAAGAATATTCAGACCCCCTTTTCCACTTATATATAATCCTAGTTAAATTTAACTAAAAGTAGAGGAAAAAGCAACCAATGAGGTTAGTGGGTTTTGTGAAAACCCTTTACTCCTTATAATTTTAGCTCCACTAACAAGGTGGTCATATAAGGATGAACTATAGAAGACAGTTTAGACCAGTGTTTCTTCAACCTTGGCAACATTAAGATGTGTGAATGCTGGCTGGGAGCATTCTGGGAGTTAAATTCCACACATCTTAAAATTGCTGATGTTGATAAAGACTGGTTTAGCCCATCACTATAGAGAGAAAGAACCATAGAAGGTTCTATTCTCAGAATAATAAGATCTTATTGACTCTGATGGGTATCTGGAATCTCAGCCCCTGATATTTTCTCTGAGTACTGTAACTCTACATTTTCTAAAATTCGGCAACTCTCTTCCATTCTGCCATCTCAGATTTTGGTTAGTGTGGTTGTTATGAGGCAGAAGAATGGATTTATCACAGTGTCCTTTCTCCTGCCACTCTAGATATGTTAGGATACAATTTCTATGATCCCACACTATATTCAGACTGGAAATCTACATAAAAGATATTAGCTAAGAAACATGTATTTTAGGGAGTCTGGACACTCTTTAAATTTAATTGCCTCAAGATGGAAGAGATTCCATAATGGCAATTATTCTGATATATAACCATTATCCTTGTACAACCATCCATTCTAGGGTTAGGAAGATAGTGAACAGGCTTCATGGATATCTCTCAGCTATGGGATAAAATATTAAATAGGTAGAATTATTTACTTCTAAAGCAGCAGTTCCTCTGTATGGGGCAAGAAGCTGATGCCTGTGTTGGAGAGAGCTACCAAACTAAATAATAAATACCTATCAATCTAAGGTAATAAATAATAGATTGCATTCTTCTATTGGATCTTGCTCCTTTCACTAACCACTGTGGGAAGGTGAGGCTATTGTTTATAGAGAGTGGATTGGAAATTAGTTGCTTTGATGGTCTCTAGGCTGCTATAAACAATTTCCCAAGTACCACTATGCTGCAGGTAGAGGGGTGGAAATATGTGTTTGTATGTTACTTAGATTTGATATTAAATTGATTAATCTATCTGACTTACTGTGGTGGTGCAATTGTGAGCCTGTACATAAGTAAAGGGGGATTAAATGGCAACAGAGTATATATGGAATATATGACCCCCCCTGCCCCCATATCTTATTATGTCAGTTCTAGAAAAGGTCAGGGAACCTAGTTTTGGAGCTGAGAGGCAGGCTGTCTTATAATGATCATGATATGAATAGGTATTAGTTTGCATTTATACCTAGAAAATATTTATTTTGCTATTTCAGAACCTGTTTGAAAACAGGGATGTAATTAGCTTTTAATATTTGCTAATATAGATTTTGTTATGCTGTTTACAAAAATGCATGAAAATATCCATTTATTAACAGAGAAATTGATGCAAATGCATAGAGAAAAAATGTGCAAAAGTCAATTATATTAGAGGAAATTGTAAGATCAAACTCAGAGTATCTTTTGGCATCCATAGCATCACACAAGTGCCAAATGATATGCAAATGCTACCATCATGTTCCAATTGTTTGATGCAATTCTTCTAGGTTGTAGCATTTTGTATGACGGTAATGCATATTTTATTATTTGTCCTCTCTTACTCCCCTTGTGTGTACACATTTTCATGCAACCATTCCCCCCACCCCGAGAACTATTGAGGAAATTACATGGAACAAACCTACATTGGAAAAGAAAAGAGAAATGTGTTGTGATAAAGCTGTCCTTAGGGGTGTACTCCTCACTGTATTTAGGGATCTTTCTTAATAATGAAGAATGGATTAAAAATAATGCAGTGTCTCAGAGATGAAAGGTTAATGCTTTTGGTCAAGACATCAATTATTCTTCAAAATGCTATGATTAACAGGTTCTTTGCCCTAATGATTTGGTGGGAGTGGCTGGGTGGGCATGTGACTGGGTGGGCATGGCCAACTTGATTGGTCTCACCCTTAGGAAATTTCTCACTAGTCCAACTCACAATAAAATAGCACTATTCCAATATTTAGAATAGAATAGAATAACAGAGTTGGAAAGGACCTTGGAGGTCTTCTAGTCCAACCCACTGCTTAGGCAGGAAACCTTACACCACTTCAGACAAATGGTTATCCAATCTCTTCTTAAAAACTTCCAGTGTTGAGCATTTATACCTTCTGGAGCAAGTTCTTCCACTGATTAATTGTTCTGTCAGGAAATTTCTCTTTAGTTCTAGGTTGCTTCTCTCCTTGATTAGTTTCCATCCACTGCTTCTTGTCCTGCCTTCAGGTATTTTGGAAAATAGGTTGACCCCTTCTTCTTTGTGGCAACCCCTGAGATATCGGAATACTGCTATCATGTCACCCCTAGTTCTTCTTCTCATCAAACTAGACATACCCAATTCCAGCAACCATTCTTTATATGTTTAGCCTCTGGTCCCCCAATCATCTTTGTTGCTCTTCTCTGCACTCTTTCTAGAGTCTCAACATCTTTTTTTTACATTGTATTGGATTGCACTAAGATTTTTTTGGAACAGTTAACTTCAAGGTCAAAGTAGCCTGTTACAAAATCAATTCTATTTCTGAACACTGGAGCAGCCCTTTTTGGAAGAAATGCTCCATGATTAAATATTAGACTCATAGCAACATCCATTATCTCCTGTTTATCTCCTGGGATTTATTTTTTTTGCCTCAAAGTTGTTGTATCTGATATCTGACACTGGATATTGGGTGAGAGCTAGTTAAGAAATAGGTTCTTCCACTCAAATGAAAGACTAGTTTATGTGGCTAAGGGGGCATAATCAGCCCATCTCTACTTCTAAAAATATTGGCATCTCATTAGCTTTGATCCCTAGATGGAAATAGCTCAAGCTGCTAGCAATTGTTGTTTTCTTTTTTTCCAAAATCTCTGCAGTAAGTGGAACAAGCCAAGCACATTTGACTTGTGGTGCAGTGAACGGGGAACACTAGGGAACATAATTTAGAGCAGCAGAAATGAAGTCATCATCTCCCTATTGGGAGATCCTTTTTGCTTTGGCAAGTAGATGAGATGATATTGCTGTGCATGGCAGATGAGCATTAAGAGAGCCAAAGAATGAGAATAATTATGAAACTTAGTCAAGGTTTTCCTTTCTCCCTCCTTTTTTGGATGGAATTACTATTTCATGTTAGCAGTTTCAACAGTAACTCAATTTGTGAGATTGCTTGCATTTTTAATTTAAAGTGAGCAGTTCTCAATCTAGCAGCTGAGGTCTTTTCAAAATCATAGTGAACTTTCCTAGTTGAACCTGTGCAATAGAACTATGCTACATTGAGCCATGAAAGATTATTTCAATATATAATCACAGAAACAAGATTACTATATGCACAGTAATGGAAAAAAATCATGATTACTCAGTATGAAAGAATAGTTGGTAAAACTGACAGAATTTGCTGAAATGGACAAACTGACTTTGTTGATTAGAGAAAGGACAATATCTTACATTTACTGGTGACAGGAAAATCCTTTTGGACGTTTTGTGTAAAAATGAACTTGTGATTTATGGTTTTGCTAATCACACAGGATAATTATAGAAAGAAGAGAGTTATGGTGCAACTTTAGAGAAAGAGGTTAAAATATAATTGTACTTAATTGCTGTGAAGCCACTTTAGACCTTTGTATCTTTCTTTATATCTTTCTCCTTTTTTAAAAATCCTTTTTCTTATTGCATTTTTACTTTTATTTCCCTCTGTCCTTTTCCTTTTATTTATTTTAGTTAGTATTAATTCTTAATATTGCTGATAAAGCTTTCAATTACAATGATATATACAAAAAAGAGTCTTGGCCATAATAGCTCCTAGTTCTCTTTTAAAGACATATAAGTAGTTGATCAACACCACTTCTAATTTAGATAGGTTAAATGAACTTTTGGTCTATATTGTAACCTAACAACCTAATAAATTTATAGGAGACTCTCTAAATGTTTCAATTTTGAATGCATACATATTTACATTTTATACACATGTGCAGAACTGTTCATTGCTATATTTTCTTATGTATTCATAGATACTTTCATTTAAAAAATTGACTCTGGTATTTGGGTCTAGATATATTAAAAGAAAGAAAAAGCAAAGAAAAACAGTTACATTATGACTTATGTCAATAATATTTTGCAAGAAAAAGAAAAGTAGAAATTCAGATTCAATAGATCTTTTGTGGAAGCTAGAAACTACATACATTTTAATATACATTAAATTAGAATCTAGAATGGCCTTTACTATTTAGCATCAAAAGCAGAATTGTTATAACTCTTAAAAAAAACCCTCATTCTGAACAGCTACTTCAAGCTCTCAAATGTCTTGAATTTATCATGTACATGCATTCTTTTTCAGGACTAGGGACAGCTCCATGCAGAATAACCCATATTAAATAACTATCTTTAATGCACATAATGTTTGAGCTCAATATCCAATGTTCACAAGGAAATATTAGAGAGGAATGAATGGAATTGTATTGGAAACAATATTTTCAGTACAGTATTCAGTTTGCAAATTTTTGGATCCAACTACATTTAGGTTTCAGGAATATCTCAATGCCCAATCAGCTGAGGCAACCCGGTTGAATTTATAGTACCATATATCTCCTAAAGAGACTGAACAAGAAATCACTAATGGGTTCCCTTAATTCTGGAAATAAGTTGCTATTTTGATGACCTTTATAAAGAAAAAAAACAGAACATTTGTATTGTGTGTGGATATCATGATTCACTTACCACTTATTAAATGCTGCCAAGTACAAAGAACAAACTGCTGCCATTAAATTGCATTCCAGGCTCATGGATTGGTTTTGAAATGAATAAAATCATCATGAATGGAATTTATTGTGAAATAATTTGCTGCATTACATTCAGCAGGCTATTTCACTCAGTAGATCCACTTTCATTCATGAAGACTTAGGGTCAGATTATTCTTGAGAGCAGCACAGCAAGAAGAATGTTCATACGTAAATGAATTATTGCCTTCCTTCTTATTCTGGAAGTAAAGAAAAGGATTTTATACAGCGGAGAAAAGACAATTGTGTGGGGATAGATATGAAAGCACTTTGCAAGTATCTTAAGTTTCACAGAAAGTCAAGACACGTTCTCTCTCATATCAGAGTTCAGAATATGATATACTGTAACAATCTAAGAACTACTTGTGTGATTGGGAGGTAACACCCCTTGTTTGGTGGTGTTCAAACAAAGGTTAGTGGTGTTGGATTTTTTCACTGATAAGAGCTTTGGACTTGATGGCCCACATGACCCCATTCCACTGTATGATTCTACGTCTACTCCCAAGCCATCAGTCTTGGGATTTTTGTAGGATCGGTCTTTTTTTAATGAAATAACCATGTGCCAGAATTCCAAGGGCCCTTACGCTACATAAATATTTCATAGAAGGAACACACCCTACATATGGAGCTGGTATACAGAGACAACAAAACATTTCACTGGCTATTTGTCACCCCCTGAATTTCATGCAATACCAGTGCTATGACAGAGCACAGATATCAAAACTCTGAAAGGTAAGCCAGCAATGACTTCATTGTCCAAGAAAATGAGGTTATTGATGGAAACCAATATCATATTATGTTCTGTGCTTTCTCTTAGGGCCAGTAGAAATGCAATGGAAACAGTAGTTTCTATTCTCCCTCCCCTGCCATCTCCTCAGCCCTAAATGAGAAGGTATAATTGTTTCCAAGAGACTCTAATCTTCTGATTTCCACTGCCCACCTGGGAAGACAATAGGCTGATAGATCTAGATGTACTAATAGATATCTCTTAATTGTTTTGCAATAACAGTGAAGCAAGTTCTTGCCTGGATGTACCCCCAAGATTTTTGCATGACCATAATTCATTTCTCACTCTACCGTTAAATTTGTAAGTGCCTAAACAGGATCAGGATATGTTTTTAAAAATGTAATATTTAAAATTTAAGACATAGTATTTTTTTATCACTACTGTATAAAGATATATATAAAAAGTAACCTTGAATGGTGTGGGAATGTTAATTTTTTAAAGGAATTAAAACAAGCAATAAAAACCCTTGGCCAAATTTGGGACTTGGGTGTTGTCTTGAAACTGCCAACTTCTGCTTATGCTTAGAATAAGCAATATTCCACAATCTTTAGCGTTTATAAAAGGAACAGTAGATAAAAACGATCCTAACACAATAAGAGATCAAAGTAATTCTGAACTGATGGAAAAGACATAACACACCAGCCAAAGAGTAAGGATTGCTTGAAGTGTGTAGGTGACCCTGCCCTTACACCTGGTGTTGCATTGTACCCTAGTGAGAAAATGATCAGATGTTCACTGTGCCTGTCCACAATTCTATGAATTTCCTGCTGATAATGAACAATGTCCCTACTTTCCTTTCTTGTATGTTTTTTTTGGGGGGTGGGGTCTTTAAACCACATTTAGATCAGACTAGCCTTGAAATCTTCAAAGACTTCTTCAGGAAGAAAACTGTGCTTTATAAAGCAGGAAATATGATTAATCTATAGCAATAGCAGCAGCAGTAGCCTAAATATTTAAAGCGTTTAAAGCATAAAATCTTTGTTAAAAGGCCAGGGAGAGCTAGAGGAATTTCCAGTGATGTGCTAAAGACTAAGTGAACCACTTGGCAGAAGACATTTTCAGTTTGGGGAAATGCCTGGAAATAATTGCTGTCGTGGTGGATGCAAATCTTGCATGTATAACTATGGCTTCTCCAGCATTAGATGGTATCAAAAAACAAAAGGTGATCATTTAGAAAAAAAGCTGTATGTATTAATGAGCATTAGATGCTCATCGTGGTATGTGCTATACTTGATCTTTGCTAGTTGATTACCATGTAGAGTACATAGATAGGGAATGCAGAAAAAGCAATTCATAAATAATATCTCTTGCTGCCCAGAGGAAATCAGCAATAAATAGGACTGTTCCAAGACATTTGTTGCCTGAATGCCTTGGCCATTTTCCTACATAGAAGAATCACAATATGGATCAGCCTGGGGCAGTTCGAATAAACATGGCAAGCCAGCTGGGATGGAATGCGGTGAGGAGGTGGATTCCCAGAAGGGAGGTGGGGTGCATTCCAGAGGAGTAAGGAGCAATATAAGTCTGAGAGAAAGAGGGTCCCTTCACAGAGTATATTGCAAATGTAGATAATAGAATTCTGTCTGGCAAGATTTTGTCTGTATTTTTATAAAGTAATAAAGAACTCAGCATGGAAGAATTCCTATATGTCATTCTTGGTTTTGGGCCTGACATCAGCTTTAAGGGGATTGCCCCATGTCGTTCATAAGATATACCCAGCTTTGATCTGAAATGGTACGTGGGAAGGAACTTGGGGCAAAGAGATACCGCCTAGGGAATGGTCAGATAAGAGAGAGAGAGAGTCTGCAGCAGGATAATGGGTAGGGAAAGAAGCTCAGAAGGGACCTTTCCTAGTTTCTCAGGCTGTAAATGAGACAGCAGGAGATGTATATGTTCAGACTTGTAAGATTCTATTAATATAGCCTTACAATAAAATAGAATTATCTCATTTGGGCATGTTTCCTGTCTGGTCTACCTGGGAAGGCTGACATATCCCTCCCATTAATAGCTCCAGTTTCATTCTGCCTAATTGCCTGACCTTATTCTTTATCTTACCTGCAAAGATGGAAAATAGTTAAAGAGATATTTGCCAGCCTTCCGTTCAAATTACATTAATCCGATTTGCAGCCCTTTTGAATGGAAGGAAATGAAGGGTGTTTATATCTTGGTCATGTTCTCCTCTCTTGCAATAGTTCACCATCAGATATCCTTGGAGTTTATATTAGGAAAAAATAATAATTAGGTCACCTTCTGTTTCTAGGCAGAATGTGTCAATTTCCATTGCTTCCAGTGGCAACGGAATGCGCAGACCCTTGATTGGTGAGATGGAAGGAGTGGGAGAAAAGAGAAGTATGGAAAATGGAAATTA
Source organism: Pseudoxyrhopus heterurus (assembly GCA_032468235.1). Classification (NCBI taxonomy): domain Eukaryota; kingdom Metazoa; phylum Chordata; class Lepidosauria; order Squamata; genus Pseudoxyrhopus; species Pseudoxyrhopus heterurus. The sequence goes on along the minus strand of JANHJO010005671.1, from coordinate 81,345 downwards.
TTTTGAAGGTAACAAGAGTACTAAGATGTTTTCGTATGTTAGCCTCAACAACAATGCACAGACCTGTTCAAAGGCCACTTTAGGCAGAAAAGACTTTGAAATCCACATTGAATAAGAAGACTCATATAAATGATCCTAAACTAATAGCTTTATTTCTACTAATG
>JANHJO010005671.1:25790-37360 GCA_032468235.1 Pseudoxyrhopus heterurus | reverse complement strand
TTCCGTCCGTCCGTCCTTCCTTCCTTCCGTCCTGCCTCTACGTTGTTGACACCCAACTGCTTTGAGAGACTTATAAAAATACTTGTGGAGTTCTTTCCACTAGGAATCACACTTAATTCTATGTCTGTTGTATTTTATCTGCTTTCTCGCTTTTCTTATCCCATCTATTTTATTACTTTGGGAATATTAGGGTTATTTTATGATTAAGCTAATCGTTTTATCTGCTCTGAGTGGAGTGTAAGCAGAAAAGCATATTAAACACAAACATATCCTAGATGCTGAGGATTAAAACTATACATGCAGAGCCTTTGTTCCTACTGAACTATGTAGCTTAATTAGTGTTTTCCCAAATGACCCTAACAATGTTTAGTCTGGAATTATACATTTAGTATTCTTTATATGGAAAGCAAAAAGGATCCTGTGTTGAATACAATATACATTCTAGCTGGTATTATTTTTGCAAATGAAATTCTGAACTTGAGGATGCAAAAAACAATTACATGTTAATATCTTAATAAATGGTAACTATGTGTTAACCGTGGGTTGGTTAGAATAATCCATTAAAACACAAAAGCCAAAGGAAAAAATATCAAAGCAAAGAGATATGTATCTGATATAAACATTGTATTTTAGCAGTTTAAAATGGAAAAAGAATGATTTCTGATTCTGAAGTCTGCTAAGAAGTATTTGGCTTTCCTTGCTAGTTATCAGAGCTTTGATGAAAGATGCTTTGCTGAAATAAATCAGATTCGTGCACATTAAATGGTTTATAGATTCGAGCCTCCACAGCTGAAATACAGAGTTAAGTTTAACAAGCTAACAGAGATAGGAGAAACAAACTATAATGAAAGAGATATTGATTGAGAGAAAAAAGAAGCTTCTGTTCAAAATATACTTGTTAACTAAATATAAAGCTGCTGTCAAAAATCCTGAATGGAGGATGCAGGAAGATCTATCTGTAAGTCTGGACTTCACTATGACCATAAATTAAGCTCTCATAAAATGTATAGTGAATCCAGACTCCATACTGCGGATGTACTGCAGAGACCCGAAGACCAGCTGGCGGCATATGCATGCCATAGGTTTGCTATCACGGTCATATGGCAACAAAAGGCATATGACATCACACTCTATCACTTATAGATTGTTCACAATTTAAATTTTCTATAATGTCACAATACTGCTTTTCTGGGATATTATGGGATATTAAAATGACTCCACTGAGAAGGTGTCTTTAGCATTTTCCATATGGCCCAAATGAATCATATATCAAAGGAATAATGAAAGATTTGTGGAGATTTAAAAATTAAAATTCTTTCAAAGTTTTCTCAGGACTTTGATTTTTATGTATAAATCATATTTCTTATGTCAGTAGAAAATTGTATAGGACTAAGAAAGTTGTTGTGATTCTTTACCTTATCTTAAAATAGAACGGATTGTAGATCAAGATTAACAACCAGAGGCACGAGGGTTAAGGCTGAGTCAGACTACTTACTGCCAATATAGAGTTGGGGTTTTTCCTGCCTAAGTAAATACTAAGTAAATGACTATTGATGCATATTTCCTATCTCCTATAATCCAAAATGATGCCTCTAAAAATGGACATCAGCAAATGGAATGTCTATAAATCAAATTGTCTCTATTATTGCTAAAAATAGTGGAAGAACTCAATTATACCATTAAGGATAGCGTCAGGTGTTGACTATGGAACAGATCATGAACTGCTTATGGACAAGTTCTAGGTTAAGCTAAATAAGAAAGCCAGTCAGTTTACATGAGCATATACCAAACATTTTTGAGGAGAACATCGAGAGTTGCTCTGAAATACGCAACCTCATTGATAGAGAATCAAAGAAATTATGGGATGATCTTAAGAGGTTGTTAGGGATGAATGTAAAAATAAATTGCCAAGAATGAAGAAATACAAGAAAGCAAACTGGATGTTAGAACCAGCCATGGAAATTGCCAAGAAGAAAAGAGAAGCCAAACCCAAGAAATACAACTGTTGGAAGAGAGAAGAAGCAGTATTACAATAACATCTGTAAAGACATTGAAGATAGAAACAGACATGGAAAAACAAAGGAAGTCTTTTAAAATATATCTGAACTTGGAGGTTCCAACCTTGGAATTTGTATGCTAAAGAACGCCAATGGACTGATACAGTAAGTAGTTCAAAGCAGTTCAAAGTAAGATGAAAGTAGTATACTGAAATTCTATACCATGAAGATATCAACATCCAAGATACTTGAGAAGATATTATCTACTAAGAAGTACATCATTACCAAGTTGGAAAGCCAAAGGAACAAATTGAAAACTCATAGAAATATGGCAAAATATGGCAAGAAGTTGCCTCTTGAAAAAGCATCTTTGGGACAACCATGACCTGGATGACTGAGAATCTCCATAGACATATGGCAAGACAAATTAGTGATGGTTCTAACTAAGCTATGTCACCAAATCTGGAGAACAATTTGGTGGCCAACAGATTGGAAAACCTCAATCTACATTCCAAAATACGAAAGAGAAATTTAACAGAATGTATAAATTATTGAACCAAATCTTTAATGTCACATGCTAGCTAAATAATGCTTAGGTTAGAGTCCTACTTGCAAGAAGAGATGCCAGATGTTCCAGATGGCTTTCAAAAAGGGTGGGGAACATGAGACGTTATTTCAGATGCATGGTGGATAGTTGAGAAAGTCAAAGAATATTAAAACAACAACAACCATATGCTCAATTAATTATTTAAAGGCCTTTGATATTGATCACATCAAGCAGTTGAACGTGCTTAGAAAAATGGGATTCCCAGAATACTTCATTGACCTCATGAGAAACTATATACAGGCCAGTCACAACATGTACAGACAGAACATGGCAAAAAGGCTGATTTTGGGTTGACAAATGAGTCTAACAATAAAATAAAAGATAAAGTCAGCCTTGAGTCAAGCTTGATTCCTGATAACTGCAGAGACACAACTACGCATTTGTTTTTGGAGATGGTATAGAACTTGTTTTGCATTCCTGTCTGTCAGGACAGTTTTCAACTTCTCAGTCTATGCTGTACCTCTGGTATTTGCGATTGGTCTTTTATCTATCTAATTTCTCCTGGCACATGAAAAAGTTCGGATTCCTGCATTTCCTGTGTGGGTCTAATGATATTATAAAATGCCGTGTTTATGTTAATATGCAGAAGAAACTGTTGTGAATTAAAGCCTCTTATCCCAACTCATCGTCTAGTATATTGGCTGAGAATGTTTGTTTGCCTACAGAACAAAGCAGTATTCCGGTTTCTGTGAAGGAAGAGAAAGCTGTCATGTGAAATAGAATTGAAGTAATGTAGCTCAGTGACTGAGAGAAAAGGACCTAAAGGAAAGGGAATGAATGTAGGAAGGGTGCTTGAGAAAAACAACAGAGGAAACATGATCTGAGCCAAAGATTTCTGAGGAAAATTCACACAACTTAAGTAGAGAAATGCTAAAATTGATCAAGTCCTGACACAACTTCTACATTCCTATCCCATTGTGCAAATATTTTTTATTGCTTTATTAGTATGAATGTAAACATCTCAAAAGTCAAGTTGTAGAGGTAGAACATTAAAGGTACCAAGAGAAGGTTTCTTACTGCAATTCACTTGCAGGCTAGCAGAGTTTACATATAGGAGTGAATTAAGATAGGCCACCTTCTATTCCATCAGGAAATTGCATGAGCACTTTTTTTTAATCACTCCCAGCAGTATGTTTCTATCATGGCAGATGATGATCATGCTAGAGAATCTGAACTATCACAGTTTGCATATATAATGAGGAGTTTAGTTTAGGTTTGGTTATTTAATAAATACATTTAGCAAAATATTATAGGCAATGAATCAGAGATTCTCTTTTACCAATACCTGAAATGCCGCATTTCACACTTTTCGATGGCATTTTGAGCATTTTTTCCATACCAAGCCTTGCTGAACACAGCTAGCTGTGATATTGCTTGTACCAGCATTCACATAGTGACATCAAGAATCACAGAAAGAGGGGTTTCCCCCCCCTCAGCTGTTTGCAAACCAGTATTATTTCTACACTCTTAAACATGGCTTTAAAATGTTATTGCCCTGAACAAGATGGCAACTTTCCAACTATACTTTATATGTTAAGCTGATATTTGACATACAGTTTAGACATTAGTTGATAATTAGTTTCACATGCTAATTTCTGAAGGTCAAGCAGATGTTTTAAAAGGACAAAAGCAGGGTAGGCTATGTGGTGTGTGTGTGTACACATACACACACACACCTTAATCAAATTGCAACCTTGATTGGTCAATAGAATATTCCAGTTTCGCAGTGTCTTCATATAGTATCATGCCAACATGTTAAAATTTTAGTGGCTGACCATTTCTTTCTATCTTCAAGCACAGCTTTGTTTTGCAGAACCAGGTAATTTAATTGGCACTGGTTTTTATTATAATGCCTTGACTTGGCTAGGAAAGAAAACTGTCAGTGCCTTTGAATTATCAATGGAGCTGCATTCTGCATCCTAAAATGGTTTATTATTGCAGATCTTAGTATGAAATATTTAGATGTTTCATAGTTGCTGCTTCTTTTATATTCTATCTGGATTTGATCACGTGGAACAGATGTGGTCTTCAGGTCACATAAAACATGGTCTGTGAAGATAACTATGCATAGGTAGAAAGCTCAGAAAAATAGCATTCACTACTTTTTTTTTCTCTGTCTGCAGGCAAAATCTGTTTCTGACTTCCTTCAACTTTCTATTTTTTTTCTTTCCTTCATCTCCTCCTAACTTCGATAGACAAAAATCAAGTGTGAGAAGCTCTGGTATTAAAATAATATTCAGTACACGTACTGCTAAAACCAAGGTGTACTTGTTTTCTTTGGACTCGGCTACCTGACTTCAATCTCTTTGTGTTCTACATGATTACTTGCATTTTTATGGTCATGATAGCCACAGACTAGAATTGTGATACACATATGATGCGAAATATCAAAGCGTGAGAAACCACTGGAAGTATCAAGTATCAATATGTTCAGTATTCCTGGAAGGTAATAGTTCCAGCAGCCAGCAGTGCAGCTCTGAAAATGAGAAATATAAGATGTACAGGTAGTCCTCAACTTATGAACACAATTGAGCCTAAACTTTCTGTTGTTAAGTGAGACATTTGTTAAATGAGTTTTGTCCCAATTTATGACTTTTCTTGGCACAGTTGTTAAATGAATTACTTAACAAGTAGTTGATAAGTTAGTAACCCAATTGTTAAATGAATCTGGCTTCCCCATTGACTTTGCTTGTGAGAAGGTCACAAAAGGTGATCACATAAACTTGGGACACAGCAACCATCATAAATATGGACTAGTTGCCCAGCATCTGAATTTTGATCACATGATCATGGGGATGCTGCAAAGGTGATAACTGTGCAAAATGGTCGTAAGTCACATATATATCAGCACCATTGTAACTTTGAAGAGTCAGTAAACAAGCTGTTATAAGTCGAGGACTACCTGTACTTAAGTTCTGACTGACTGAAGATGACTGCAAAGAATATAAACCCTTCCATTCTCTACCATTCTGTCAGAACTGAAGAATCTTCCTGGATGAGAATGAAACGTCTTCAAGGAAAAACCAAGAAAGTCCAGTTGCCTTTTGAAAAAGCACCTCTGGGACAACCTAATTCTCATAGTACTTTCGAATGTCTATATATATTTACCCATGTTGTATGGAAGAACTATTACTATTATCCTTCTTATCTTCTTTATTACTTCCTCTTATTGGTATAATGATGATGATGGTGATTACTGTGTTACTTTGCTTGTACACTGAGAGCTTCTGCACAGGAGACAAATTCCTTATGTGTCTAATCATACTTGGCCAAATAAAGTATTCCATGCTATGCTATGCTATGCTATGCTACTCTCTTCTCAATAAAGGAGAGAATTTTGTTACTGCCGATCATAAACCACATTTACGGATATTGTCCAGTCCCAGCAGAATTATTCCTTAAATATACTTTTAAGAAAAACAGAATCCTTAAAGGGGAAGATTCCAGAGGCAATCCCTTGGCTTTAGGACTGATAAGGATTACAATAAAAAAAATGCTGGGGCGATTCCTCTTGGGCTGATGGACTTGTAAACAGTCAGCAATGGAGCGAATCCATATGGAGCAGATCTTCTGTCTGCTCTGTTGCTGAAACTTGCCAAAATTCCAACAAAGCCTCTAACTAGAAACCATGACAGATGGAGAATTGTCTTCACAAGTTTCTTCCAGATCAGATATGGCACTTTTACAAATATTTCCAAATGAGAATTGTCTAAGGAAAGCTCCCAAATAACTAACCAAACATTAACTGGACTTTAAATATATTCTACTACAATTACTAACTCTATTTCATCTGGGAATTCTAATATGTTATTGTCTTAGAAATTAAATATATAATTACAGGATTTAACCTCTTACAATATATCTGCTACATGGTTAATAGTAAAGTCGGTGGCAGGTTCTAGTATAAAGTCTGCACTAACTAAATTTTATAGCACCAAATAATACAGGGACAGGTAAATTGAAGTGTTTCCAAGCAACAATATGATCACATATGGGTTTTGAACTGTCCTTGGGCAGTTTAGTTACTCTTTGACTTGCAATTAAAAACAAACTATTTATTGCTACTAATTTTCAATCTTTTGTGTTGGCCAGAATAACAAGTGGGAAAAGCATGGAGAACATGGGGTTCTTGCATACTTTTAACCAGTTTATTATAGGAAGCAGACAGTATGTACTTTCTTTCATATAATGAACTGGGAAGCAACAGGGTAGATTGCACATGTTCCTCTATAAGTCATATGACCAGGAGGGAGAAGAGAAAGGGGCTCAGAAATGGAACAATCAGCAATATTCTGGCCACTATCCAAACTGCCTCTTTTATTGAGAGAATTTTTAAAACTTCCATTTTCTCTGTCCTTTTTTATTCTGTTATTGTTCTGATGGGCTGGCAGATCAAAAAATGTACAGATAGACGAAAGTCTGAGGCCCCTTAACATAATTCCCTTCAAACATTTCTTCTGGTCGGGGTTGTACAGCATAAAAAACAGAAGTTAATGCAAGTTTTTTTTCATCCCCAGAAATACAGGTAGTCCTCGACTTAAGACAACAATGGAGCCCAAAATCTATGTTGTTAAGTGAGAATTTGTTAAGTGAGTTTTGTCCCATTTTACGACCTTTCTTGCCACAGTTGTTAAGTGAATCACTGCAGTTGATAAGTTAGTAACCCAGTTGTTAAGTGAATCTGCCTTCCCCATTGACTTTGCTTGTCAGAAGCTTGTAGAAGGCTGATCCCGGGATGACGCAATGCTCATAAATATGAGTCAGCTGACACGCGTCTGATTTTTTTTGATCAAGTGATCATGGGGATGTTATAAAGGTTGTAACTGTGAAAAATGGTCATAAGTCACTTTTTTCAGTACCGTTGTAACTTTGAACAGTCACTAAATATCAATAGCAATAGTATTTAAACTTATATACCACTTCACAGTGCTTTACAGCCCTCTATAAGCGGTTTACAGAGTCAGCCTATTGCCCCCAACAATCTAGGTCCTCATTTTTCCGTTCTCGGAAGGATGGAAGGCTGAGTCAACCTTGAGCCTGGTGAGATTCGAATTGCCAAACTTCTGGCAGCTGGCAGACAGCAAAATTAGCCTGCAGTACTGCATTCTAGCCACTGCACCACCGCGGCTCTTGAACTGTTGAACTGTTGTAAGTCAAGAACTACCTGTATTCACCTCACTTCAGAAACAATGCATCTGAATGGCGCCAATACAATCTGCAAAACGTACTGGCCCTATTACTCTGTCATGGTATTCATAGGATTAGATGTTCAGTTTTGCAAAATGCAACCTGTCTGAATAGCAGATACTCATATGTTTTATATGCGCTAGCAATTTGTTCTAACTTACCACAATTTGAATGTTATTTATTTGAAACATTAATCTGCCATTCATCCAACAGCTTGAAGAAAGTAACAGAAAATATGTCATTGATTTTTTTTAATAAATTAAATTACATAATGTTAACCTAATGAAAAGGCTAGAGCATGGGTGTCAAACCCGTGATGTCATGTTGCCATCACATGACCTTTCATGACGTTTTCCCTTCATGGAGCTGGGGTGGGTGTAGCCTGAGCGTGACACATCCGGCCCACAGGTCGCCAGTCTGACACCCCTGGGCTAGACAATTTCTAAAGTTAAACATTTCTGAAAATTAAAAAAAAAACCTAAACTATTTAGCTACAGCTTGAAGGGATTGTAACCTATGAAGGTAGTCCATAACTTGGTCATTACCTTTAAAAAAAGCCCTTTTTTGCTGTAACATATACAAGGGATGCTTACAGAAGAGTTTTAACAAAATAATACTGCCCATGCATGGATCAGGGAAAGAAAAGCAAGCAATAGAATGTTATCATCACCTAACATCATGATTTATATATCTGTGTCAGATGTCGCAATACAACTTTAGCATCTCTATGATGACATCACTGCGTATGTGCCATTATGTTTATATCATTGTGATTTATTATGGATGCTGTTGCTTCGGACTGAAAAGACTACAATATGATTTTGGAGCACACATGAACACTGATATGTAGTAATATCTCTTTGCCACTGCTTAAAATAGGTGCACCTTTCCTCAGGATCACATGCTATCTCTGCTGTTGGTTGTGTTCCTTGGAAAAGACATACTTCGATGGTTTAAAGCACGGGTGTCAAACTCGTCACGTTGCTGTCACATGATGTTTCACAACATTTTCCCATTCGTGGAGCTGGGGTGGGCGTGGCCTGCATGTGACGCATCCGGCCCGTGGGCCGCCAGTTTGATACTCCTGATTTAAAGGGTTGCAGGCAGGTGCTATATACACACCCATACATGGGAACCCAAAGGATCATTTTTGAATCATTGAAGCATTGTCTATCGTGACTATTCTTTAAAGTGTAGGACAAATGTGTTAACCAACCTAATGCTTTTCAGATAGTGTATACTGGGCTATAATTCTCATTTCTAAAAGGTATCTTTTTATATGGACATTCCCTGGCTTTCAACTCTCTCAATTTATTTTAATGGATTGTTTTTACTCTGGCTTTCACTGTGAAATGTTTTTCAGATTTAGCATTTGAAAAACCACCGAAAATGAGACTTGAGAAATAATTAGAAGTGGTATAAAATGCTTCAAATAAACAAACTCTAGGGTGGCCCTGATGGCTGGAGATTATTTCTTCATTCAAAATATTTTTCAACTACTTGTCTAATTACAAAGTACCCAACATTAAAAAACAAGATAATTAAAAATGGAATTAAATATACAACCAATATTTCAGCCAACAACCAATCATAAGCATGAGCTTAATAAGCTTTGGGTGATAAAGTAGTCCATAAAACAAGAGCAGCTACCCTAAAGACCCATCCTTCTGCAGATTATGCCTCGTTTTCAAAACCAGTGGAAACACAGAAGGCAGCATCTCTATCTATCTATTTTTACAGCCCAGGCATGCTGGTTGGGGAATTCTGGGAATTGAAGTACATACATTGTAAGTTGCCAAAGTTAAAAAACACTGATCTAGAGCATGGGTGTTAAACTTGATCACATCATGGGTCGGATCATGATATATTACGAAATTTTTTGCCTTTGCGAAGCTGGGGTGGGCGTGACCTGCATGTGATGTATCCGACCTGCAGGCCGCCAGTTTGACAGGCCTGATCTAGAGGGTACATAGTGAAGAGGTTTGTTATAGTATAATATACTGAGATTGAACACACGAGGCTTCTTCATGAAAATGTTCTATAGTTAGAATAGACTCTTCCCCATATAGTGTATGTAAGTTGTGCTAGTCATTAAGCGGATTACCACATGACTGTGACTGATTTTACAACCCATTTTGAAGTGGTCATTAAGTGAATGTCACGGTTGTTAAGCAAATGCCATGGTCATTTAGCAAACCTGTTTTTCCCAATCTGCAAAATGTGGTCATGTGACTGTAGGACACTGCAAATGTCTGCATATGGAAGCCAAACTGCCAAATGCCCATGTGAATCATGTAACTATGGTACGTGTTTGTGTGTGATAATTGTTATCTTTGAAACCGGGTTGTATTAGCTCTGGGGAGGTCAGTCATAACTTTGAATGGTCACTAAGCAATTGGCCATTAAGCAAGAAATACCTGTACCTACTTTTTATGGCAATAAATTCTTTTTCTGTGTTCATTACGAATGGGCATCTAATGCATTTTTAAAATGGACGACATATGCATGCCATCAAAGAGTGGAAGTTTTCAGCCACACGCAAAATGGTGGATTTGCCTTCAGCAGATTACCCAGAGGATCTGATTACATAAATACTTCTAAAGCAAAAGGAAACAACAGCTAAGTTGCAGGTTTAGATTTGGTACAAAGATTTATCAGGTGCAAAAGTCACTCAGGCTTCAATGAATTTAAAGCAAAACTTGTTTACTATGGTGACTTTCATCTCACAGTATGGCTTCACTATATTTGTTTTAAGAAAAAGCTTTAGGATAGATTGCAGATTTGGGAAGGAAGAAAAATGCAACGAATTTAAAAGTTAAACTACACCTTTCATTTCTGCACTTTTCTAGAGGAAGTTGGTTTTCCCAGGTACAAAATGAATTTAGTTAAATGAAATATAATAGGTCTTTTTTGGTTCTGCAGAATATATGAACTTTCTGATATACTGACCTAGATCATATAGCAATGATCTGCTAATGAAGTAGTACTTATTCTGTGTCACTAATTCATGTTCACCTATCAGACCCAGCATAGTTGGCATATATTTTGTATTTATTTGTACATTATGCAGTATGCATTTCCAATCTTCTCAAAGGAAATGTATAAAACATTAGGCATGTATTGCCTATCAAATGGTAGTCAACCTCTGATGAGGTACTGTCATCCTTATTTTTACACAAACATTTCAATTTTATTTTAGATGACAGACGGTTGTTTTTTATCATATGAAGACATGTTACCACCTGACTCTTAATTTTAAACAATCCTGTTTTCCAGAAAAAGCATACAGCAATGTCTATTTGATCTCACTTCAATCTTGCACAGCTCTGAACCTATTTCTATGCAGACACAAAACATCTGCTTATGCAATCAAAAAGAGATTATCGTATCTCAGAGAGAGAAAAGAATTTTGATTTAAACATAACATCTAACATCTTGTAACTTCAAGAATATTCCTTGACTTTGACAGGGGTCCTGATTGAAAGGGATTGTTCTTCTCGATGTTCTTCTCGGTTTTGGACAACTTTTCTGGATATTTCTAACACACTGAGTTTTGTTATAGGTTCAAAGTTCTGGCTCAATTCTTGAAGTTTTGAGATTCTTCTTATTGAAAGGATATTGCTTAGGAGTCTGGGATGATAGCAATAGCACTGTATTTATATACCGCCTATCAGGGCTTGAAACCCTCTCTAAGCGGTTTAAAATGTTAGCATATTGCCCCCAACAATCTGGGTTCTCATTTTACCTACCTTGTAAGGATGGAAGGCTGAGTCAACCTT
>JANHJO010005671.1:5739-16527 GCA_032468235.1 Pseudoxyrhopus heterurus | reverse complement strand
ACACACACACACACACAACATCAACAACCAACAGGGCATGCTGGCACAAGATACTTCCCTTAAAAAAAAAAAAACCCAAGCAAAGCCGGGTAATTAGCTAGTAAATGATAAAAATACATAAAACAAAAATTAAGTAGAGAGCCAGTTGGTTTAGTGGTTAAGGCAAGAGGCTAGAACTGGGACACTGTGAATTCTAGTCCTGTTTTCACAAATATTTCAGAAAAAATTCCTTTTGTAAGTTCAGATTACTCTAGTCAGCCAAACGAAATGTTAACCTTAACATTTGAGTTGATACCTAGGCTCAGTTATATCTATCACGAGCTCATGATGATGAAAGCTTTCATTTTGAAAGCTTGTTTTCACAACATGGAACAATTTGAGCTATTCCTCATACTTGTTGGGTGTACATTTGGGGATATTTATGGCTGAGTTCCTTAAACAATTTCTAGGGAGTAAGACTCATTGAACACTGTAGGCTGATTCCCTCCTGGGTAATAACTTGGATAGGATATTTGTGCTGCAGACTGTAAATGATGAATATAGCCAACAATATCCCTTAAATAGACTCTATATTCTTCTTTTTGTCTAAGAATAAATGTGGATTTGAATCAGCACAGACTATCTTATTATAAAGTAACCTTTAAAGACAGTCAATAAAGCATTAATATAAAGACATGATTTGCTAGATGTACCACCTCATTTTATGTTCTTTCCATTCTCCAAATTCATGTCACTTCTTCTAATCAAAATATTGGGTGGAATGAATCAAGGAGATTGCTATCATACATAAAGAATTTCACCAGAAATCCCTTTTACTATTTTAAAATTATTTTTATTTCCCTTCCCTTCATTTCTTTTAAAAAATGTTCACTTTTTTCCCCTTCAAAACTGTGAAGCTGTGCTGAATATGGTATCACAATGAATGCAGTTCAAGTTAAAGGCTACATTGGGCCTGACTTATATTTGTGTCATCAAAGGGTTATAAAAGAAATCTCTTTACATCTCCCTTCATCCCACTACCCTGATTCAGGCTGCTCTGTGGCTTAACATTTCTCTCTCCAGGTCATTCTCTGTAAACGTAAGAGTCAATTCTAACCCCCACACAAAATGTGTAGCTGTTAAGATTGCAAAGCAGATATTGAAATACGACTGTAGAGATTTCTTGTCAAAAGCAACCCATATTTATTAAAATGATTGTTGGCTCCTTGCAGGTGTCATATCTTCCCTTCTTTCCTGTTACTTTCCCTCCTTCCTGCACATACTCCCATAAAGGAGGAGGGGGGGAAGGCAAAGCCAAAGGAACACTCAGTGAATATGTGATGCTATTTTTAGAGAGGGGTTTCATCCAATTGCAGTTCAGTAGACTAGTTGTCAAGGCAAGCACGAGAAGATGGTTAAGGTTGAAGTTGTCAATGATTCAGCAGCACCGGCTGTTGCCAATGCTGCTCTGCTCTGCTCTGAAGAGTATGTGCATTTGTACAAACCCATGTGATGTAAGGGCCAGAAAGATGAGCTCTGGGGGGAAAAAACATGCTTACCAGGAAACCTTGCACTGATTCTGGGTTAAATCAGAATTATAAATGTTTTACCTGCGATTTAAATCTCTGGCAGTTCAATGCCATTCTGCATTGAAAAATTGACACATGTGGAACTATGGTTTTGGCAGCAAGGCACGAGAAGAGGGAATGCAGGTGAGCACAGAATTTACTTTGGAGAAAGGGTGACAATGATATCATTGGAGCCCTGGAATAAATGTCAAAAGACTGCAGTAAGGACAGTAACAATTGTGGTTTTACTACTGTTTTTCATACGTTAGCACAACGGAAGAGAGGGAACAGGCAAAATAAATCAAACTGAGGCTACAGAGACCTTTTAAAAAAGAAAATGCAATTTGCACTTTATGCTGCTACTTTCAAGCGGTTACACTTTGCATTAAGGTTTGGATTTCTAATCACAAGCTAACATTTCAATTGGCCAGAGATCATTGGCTAAATTCAATATATGTTAGCAGTTAAATGAACACACTAACTAGCAGGCACCACTGAGCTCGATGGAGGCAACTCCAATCACAACATGAGTGCCGTGATCCCCCAACACCTAATTAGACTTTCGTTTCTGTTGCTTCCTTTTTAAAGTTCAATGTTAGCCTAAACATAAAAATGGTGAAAAGTCCAAATTTATTTATTTATTTTTGTTTATTTGTAAAATGTATGGGCTGCTCATCTTACCTCAGGGTAGCTCTGGGCAGCTTACAATCATAAAAATAAAAATAAAAACTGTACATAGATAAAAGCATAAATAAAATTCTACACACAGCTAAATACAAAGGCCCAATTAAAAGATGGGGAGGGCCGGAGCAGGATAGGAGGGAGGTGGGATCAGTTGTTAATCGATCAACCACTTCCACTGTGATACTGCTCCATTGGAGCCCCAAGCCAACTGGCAGAGCCAGATCTTTAGGCTCTTATAGAAGATCAGGAAGGTTGGAGCCAACCTCCCTTCAAGGGGCAAAATGTTCCAGAGGGCAGGTGCAACAGCCTTCTCCTGGACTCCACCAGCCAGAATACTCAGGCCAAAGGGAGCCCACAGCACACCTCCTCTGCCAGCTTGGGTGGGACTGGCAAATTTTAATGTGATGAGACGATCCCTCAAGTAGCCTGGATCCCTGCCATGAAGGGCTTTAAAGGTGATTACCAACATCTTGAATTGTAATCTGGAAGCAGACCAGCAACCAATGCAGCTCGTGGAGCAGTAGTGTTACATGGGCCATTCTTGGTGCCTTGAGAACTGCTGCACTCTGCACCAGTTCTAGCTTCCGAATGCAAAAATATCACAATTTTTCAATGCAGAGTGGTATTGTACTTCCAGAGATTTAAATAACTGGTTAAAATTTTATGATTACTTAAACCAAAAACAGCAGGTGATTCCACTCACATGTTTAGCAGCCAAATGTTGTACAATCTAGTAATAAGATGTCAAGTGATATGGACATGTATTTGAAGCATATGGGTGACCCCACGAGGAAAAGCCATCCTTCTTTGTCAGAAACATACTTTGAAGACACTCCCATGTTGAGCCTGAATAAGGCTTCCTGAAAGCCCCTGTACCAATCTGCTACTAGTCAGCATCAATATCTGCCACAATCTGTGTCACCGGTCAATAATGAACTATGTTGATATTTTTCCAGTGTATGGCTTTCTTATTTTTCCAATGTAGATGGAAATACTGTAAAAATATAATGTTTAGTGACAAGGTTACTTTTGCAAATGAGGTCAAGGAATTCATGCTTGACCATTGTCTAGTTTCCCTGAAGAATCATAAACAAATTTATTATGTCATACAGGAAAACCAGCTCAGAAGCCTTTTCCATAGCTATGTGATTTTAGAGTGTATTTAGAATGTTTTCCCCCTTCCATTCAATTGTATGATATTCTTGGAGGCATCCTGGATAAGTCTTTTTCAGAAATGGTTTGCCATTGGTTCCCTCCTAGGGCTGAGAGAAAGTGACTGGCCTGAGGTTATCTAGTTTGCTTTGTGCCAAAGATGGGACAATTTCCTGGTTTCTAGCCTGACACCTTAACCACCCAACCAAACTGGCTCTCATTTAGAATGCATTTCAACTACATATAAAGAGAAAAGTAAAAATCTAATTAATCTAATCTAATCTAAATCTAATCTAATCTAATCTTTCTTCTTATTTAAAAAAAGCACCCAAAGCAGATATTTGAGTCAAAAACACTCTTAGGATTTAAGACATTTCAAAAAGAAACACACTTCAATCTTGGAACATCAAAATTGAAACTGATGAATGGCTTTCAAGCATAATATATACTCATGAAATAAATTATACTTATAAAAGGCCAAGAAAAGAAAGCATTAAGTGATTATCCCTCTTTCCCATCCCTAAATGACTCATGAAAACATGGTTACCAGTAAGGAATAGTAACAGTAGATTATTACTAGTTTTAACTCCTGTCAATTGCCTGGAAAAATCCCTGCAGTTTTCTTGGCAAGATTTTGAAAGTGTACTTATATACAGCAGTCAGGATATCTTGCTATAAAAATAGCAAGGTTGCGTGTGGCCTGCATTACACCTTAGCTCTGAAAATGCCAGTGAAATAGCAGAAAATCTGTTGTTTAGATCACAGTCACTAAACCCTGAAGCTCAACACTGAAGTGGTTTGCCATTGCCTCCTTCCTAGGACTGAGAGAGAGTGACTGGCCCAAAGTAAGCCAGCTGGCTATGTGCTTGATGGAACTAGAACTCACAGTCTTATGATTTTTAGTCTCGTGCCTTAATCACTATGCCAAACTGGCTCTCTTAACGGTAGGTTAGAACTGACAAATAAGAATGTCATCCATAATGACCCCTCTTAAATGCATAAAACAATTGGTTTCATCTCTCCCTACCACCCTTGCCTCTATAAAGACCATAAGTAGAAAACAAACAGAAAATGTTCTAATTACTCAACTATTTTTGAAAGCATAAGAATAATGAATAAAATCATTTTAATGAATAAAAGAAGGGTATTTTTTATATTCATAGAATTATATAAATAGGGCAAACTGGAGTTATTTTGGTTCCTGATTCTTTTCATCTTCTCCTGTGAAAATATCTGGATAGGATTTTGCAAACTTTCCACTTAAGCTTTAGCAATAAGCAACATTTGTTTGTTTAGAGATTATTGAGGGTCCCTGAAGAACAACGTTGACCAATATTGCATTTGTTAATGTGGATAAAACAACTTACAAGATGCTAGCTTCTGATAATACTAAGATGTTGCTTTAAAGATTAATTAAACTAAAACATATTGAGCTGGCAAAGTAGACTCATGAATAATTCTCCATGACACACTGGGAGGATTGGGGTTTATTTGCTTCCAAGGTTAGTTGAAACTTGATGCATAGCAGAAAGAACAAAATTTTGCTGACTGTACCCCTGCCCTTTTGCTACAGCTCTTGAGTAATTGTTGCAGTCCAATACACTTTGATTCAATAAGTTTAATTACAAAGTTGAAAAACTGGTTTATATTTTTTTGGACATTAGGTGGATATTAAGAATGTACTTAATATCCATCTGATAGAGCACTTGGCCAGGCCAATGAACATCTGGTAAAATATATATACACACATACAGTATATCCATAGATGTATAGTCCAAGGTATGCAATATTATGCGAAGTGAAAAAAGGAGAAAAAAGGTAGAAACAAAAGAAATTACAAGTAGGAGATAAGAAGAAAATGAGAAGAATGTATTTGAACATCATTCACTCTACATCTCTGTCCACTTCTATCTTTCCAAATTATCCTTGTTTGTGTCATGTTAATATATCAGTTTACACACTTCCTTTTGTTTTTTAAACTTCTCACTCTCTCTTTTTGAAGATCTCATTAACTCCACCATTAACTCCACCCCCAGTCCAAGGGTCAGCAACCTTAAACACTCAAAGATCCACAAAGGTCCTAACCAGAAGTCTTCCATTCAATTCTGGAGCCAACCTGAAGTCCAGTTTCCCCACCATAGAGTCTCCTCCTAGCACAGCATCCTTTTTCGTCCGCCAACTGGAAGTCCGGTTCCCTCACCATAGAGTCTCCTCCTAGCATGGTATCCTTTTTCCTCTACCTGTCCTAACCAAAAGCCCTATCAATTGTGGAGCCGACCGGAAAACCCGCCCCTTGCCATTGAGTCTCCTCCTGACGCGCTGTGCTCCCCCCCAGCTGGAAGCTCCTCTCAAAATTGTGGTGCCAACCAGTGACAGGACCAGACCACTTCAGTGTACTTCTTTTGTGCAATCACCTCCCATGTATTTGGCCCAGTCTTCCCTTCCCCATCTATTTTTGCCCCTTGGATCACATTGTTTAAGTTTTGAAGATTTAAATCAGTCAGATAAAGAGTATTCGTTTGGGATTATAAAACAGTGACACTAGATTTGCATAATGATGACATTTCAGGCATTTCTATTGTAAATAATCTGTATTGTGAAATCCATCCAATATCTCCCTGGAAAAAATGTAAAACCAACCTCCGTTTTCTAAGGCTGCCACCACAATAAAATCTGATGCAGAATAATATGCGCAGTGTAGAATATCTGCACAACTGAGGCAACAGTTTCCTAGCAACCATAGATCCTCCAAGAATCTTTCCCTCATAGCCATTAAAATACATGTTAAGTAGAATTGGGCATTAAAAAGAGAATATAATATAACAATGAGATTCATGCCTAAGAAGATTGTGAATAAGATCTTCAGTGTCTAAAATTTGAGCCATAAAATATTTCCATGATTATATAGACAAGGGTGATTTTTATCTAAATAGCATTGCTTATTATATATTGTTTTAATATGCAGCACCTGGTAAAGCATCTTAAAAATCTAAGAGTGTCTTTACTCCTCCAGTCTCTGGGCATGGTTTGCAAGCAATATTGGACTAGATGGCAGAATTGCATGCAACTTACTAGAGAAGTTAGCAAAGTTCTTGAACTTTGTATGTTTCTCAAACTATCCCCAATCAAAACATTAACTGAGATTTAAAAGTTCTAAAATTTTGCTTCTATATGGTATCTTTACCCATGGCTTAGCTTATTCAATAAGACATACAGTATTTGACTGAGTTTGCACACCATATTGTCCTAAACCATTGTATACAAACCATATAGCTAGATTTACTGATCACCCAAGTCAAAATAAAACCAACTACCTCATAGCTGAGAGTGTTATGCACATTAGGTCATAGAATAATCAAAATGGGAAATACCTCAAGGAGATCAGACATGGGTTGACCCACCTTCTAAAATGTACAAGATAAGTTTCATTTTTCTTTAATG
Organism: Pseudoxyrhopus heterurus; assembly: GCA_032468235.1. Lineage (NCBI taxonomy): Eukaryota > Metazoa > Chordata > Lepidosauria > Squamata > Pseudoxyrhopus > Pseudoxyrhopus heterurus. Next base: position 9,703 of record JANHJO010005671.1, on the reverse strand, counting down.
GCATGACTACAAAAGGTGCTACTTTGTTGAATACAGGTTCTTTGCAGATGCAGGGGTGTCAAACTGGTGCCCCACGGGCCGGATGCATCATGCGCAGGCCACGCCCACCCCAGCTCCGCGAATGGGAAAACATCATGAAACATCATGTGACGGCAACGTGACACGGTGAGTTTGACACCCGTGAGATAGGGTGCCACTTGGTCACTTTGCTATTTCAGGAGATGCAGGAGAAGCCTTTAGTTTGCAAAGAATATGGTATGCTTACAGGAAGATGGTATCATTTTTAAAAAGTTAAAGGTGAAGGAGGCTGCTTAGCTACCTCATACTTTTAAAAAAGCTATTGCATCCTCTATTCTTGGGTTCAACCTGGCAATTTCTTTTATAGATTAAAAAAAATGTCCTCACATTGTCAGATTGAAATTCTGCACATACCCCGCCCCCCCATCTTTGGAACCATTAAATGATATGGTCCTATTGATGAGCAGGTGCTAATCAATCAATCAATCAGAGTTTATTGGCCAAGTGTGATTGGACACACAAGGAATTTGTCTTTGGTGCATATGCTCTCAGTGTACATAAGAAGAGAATAAGATAAAATAAAATACATTCCTCAAGAACATAAGAAAAAGATAAAATAAAATACATTCATAATAATCAGGACACCATGGAGAAAAGTTCCTTTTGGATGTTGCTTGTGCCTCCATCCTATTAGCTGTTACACATCAAGGAGAGATAGAAGTAGGTTAGGTTGCCTAGAAATTAGAAGGGAAGACTTTAGTGGATGAATAGGGCAGGAGTAGACACTTTTTCTAGTGTCTTTGGATTCTACTTAGAGGAAAAAAGATTTATCAGTTAGCCTGAGTCAAATTGTGAGCCCTGCCTTTACATATAACCAGGAGGCACTCACTTATCTAGGAAACTGGGTTCCCTCACCAAGAGTTTTTGAACTGAGAGGATTTCTAGCCACATAAGCCTCTAGAGGACCCTATTGCATCAGAACATATACATACCGTTGACCCCAATCAATTGGTAAGAAAACTTTGGAGATACACTTGGCTTAGTTCCTGTTTAAGAAGAATTAACCTCACCCCATGAAGTTAACTAGCCAGTAGAGAGCGTACTAAGGGCTTTTATCTTGGAATCTTCTCAGGAAGAGGACTGGCTAATGAGAAAGAAAACAAAACATACTTGACAAATTAGAATTTTTCAAGACTCAAAAATCGCATGCAGTCTTCCAAAAGCAATAAGTAAGCAGCATGTGCAATTTTCTTGTGTGTTAGATGTGCTCAAAACCCTCTCTGATTCATTACATGGCTATTTTTCTCTGAGGCTCACTCTTTATTCTGAAAGAAGTCTACCTATAGTTCCTTTGTTTAAACTTATTCTTCGAACCCAGCTTTTATTCTATTAATCCCAAATGCTTCACGTTGCTTCTCATAAAGTAAATAGTACAAAAACAGACGTGTGTTTGTGTGTCTGATAATATGTCTTAGTGGCCTAGGACTCTGCAGTTTAACTAATGGCTGTTGATCTTAAATTGCCCTTAAGTGTTTTTTCTTTCATTAGCAGGAAAGGAAAGGTATTTTCCTTTTTTTTAGCCTTTCTCTGACATTCCTAAGTAAAGGAAAAGGGGAGGGAAGATACTGGCAGGAATATGGTGGTAGTGGGGGGCTGTTACTGTGGATTCACCCTGGGCTGCCTAGTGTAGTGGAGAAAGTTCCCTGGTGGAGTGGATGATACCCTTTATATTCTCTTTTTCTCTTTCACCTGAATATCTAACCAAAAGAGTTTTAACCCAAAGAGGAGCTGCTGTGGCGCAGTGGTTAGAACGCAGTACTACAGACTACTCTGCAGACTTGCCAATCAGCAGTTTGGCTGATTGAATCCCACCAGGCTCCAGGTTTCTGAGGTCGGTAAAATGAGAACCCAGATCGTTGGGGTCAATATGCTGATTCTGTAAACCACTTAGAGAGAGCTGTAAAGCACTGATAAGCAGTATATAAATTTATTGCTATTGCTATGTGCACATGCATGGGGGACATGTGCACATCGCATTTTGGGGGTTTGCATGCACGCACATGCACTCGTGCATGCAGGCGCTTTGGGCACGGTGCCAGAAAGGTTAGCCATCACTGCCCTGGGCCCTATCTGGAGATACTGCACTCTTACCAAAACCCCGAAGAACACAGAAAGCTAGCAGAAAGGGTTAGGCGTGTGTTGTGCTCATTCATACCAACGAATGGAATTCGTTTCTTTTCCATGAGATTACTACAGGGAAGCCCAAACTAGTGTGAATCAGCAACTCCACTTTTGTGTCTGCCAAATCCTGGAGGCTCTGACCCTGGGAGTTAGTTCGACTGACCCCAGAAGGACTCAGTCTCAAGTCCGGCTGCCTAGGATTGTCCTGCCGTGTCCTTCTTCCTTTTATAAAACTCTCTCGTGCTACATTGCAACAGCTGCCACGTGACCCACCGGTGTGTCATTTCCCTCTTTTTCATCTGGGAACATCTTGTGTCAACACCTGTACAGACAAGATTAGTTAGACAGGAATTTACTCCAGGGAAGGGAGGAGGCCCTTTTTTTTTTTTTTTCCAGAGATCCTCCCTTTGTCAAGAATGGGTCACGTGACCTCGCCAGTCCCGATCCCACAAGCCTTGCAGGAGGGAAGAGTGAGATTCCAGCACGTAAAGAACATTAATTGTCCTACGCCATAGAAGAGGAAAAAGCAAACAAACCCACAACCACCGCTGGGCGCAGTTGCAGAGCTTAATGTATTGTGTGGGAGGAAGAACCTTCTAGAAGGGCTGAGATGGGAAGGAGAGATACCTGAGGGAAGTGGGAAACTGAGGAGAAAAAAATATGATTCCTTTCCCAGCAAGATAATTAATCATTTCTACATAAGATCTTGAATTACCTGTGTAAAATAAACACTATCCCGTCCATACTTGCTCTTTCTGTTAAGGTAACTGACTTGAATTTTGAGGGAAGATTTCTCCAGACATTCTACAGAGGCACCAGAATAGGAATCCCTAAAACTCCCAGGGTGATTGATGATGATGCTGACGATGATGGTGATTTCTCACCCATCAAATGATCAAACAATCTCCCATTTCTTATTTCAAACCATCCTTTACTTTGATGGTTATCTGAGATACTTTTGCTGCTTAGTTCAAGGTTGCCTGTGAAAAAGACAGATACCGTCAGAAAGGCCTATAAGGTGCTAAAATTAATTCAAGATAATACTGTGTCTGCCCGATGGAAAACCTATCTCTCTTCGTGTGCATCATGTGTGCACCACACGTGCAGAAAAGGGATGGGACTTCAATTGTGCATTTGGGTCCACCTTCTTGACCTTTTGACTGACATCCCGTGGATGCCCCCATCTGTCAGATGCAAGAAGTCAAGAGCCAGGATAGAGTTCATGCCCTTGCAAATTTTTCATCAGCTAGATAACATAGTGAATATTGCAGTTAGATTTTTTTTTAAATAAACTTTGGAAGCATACGAAAGCAAGAGCAGTCAAAGCATTTTTTTCCAGTATGTATAAATTAGGCAAATCTTTCTTCCTATCTTGTCAGTCTCAGGAAATTGTATTAGAAATATGCCCTTTCGTGAATATCTCAGCCACCCATACCTCCTTCTGATTTAGGACAGGAGCCTGTTTGTTTCTTGCAGTGCAAAATGATGATTTTTCCCCTTCTTGGTGCCAGCTCAGTGTCATGTTTTTCTGTAGCTACAGAGGTCATGATGTTCATGAGACACTGGACTGCAGGTGAGATTCCAAAATGTTGGAGAAGGAAGGAACTGGAAGGTTCCCAGGCTGTGTCTTCCCATCCCAAGGGAAAACTCATTTGAGCTCAATTTTAGCAACTCTCACTTGTCTCTTCATCTAAGCCTAGTGCACATGGCCTTTATGATCAGAGGGTCTATCAAGACCTCATCTCATCTCAGTTGGTTAAGACTC
>JANHJO010005670.1:40779-55741 GCA_032468235.1 Pseudoxyrhopus heterurus | reverse complement strand
TGATCTGGGCAAGTGATGAATCTGCCTGGTTAGATTAGAATGCCATTTTTTTCTAAATAGGAAATCTACACCAAACATACAACAGAGTTATTGATGACATTGGCTCTCAGTAAGAAACAGCAATAACCTGAATTCAATATCCATAGCTGCTTTGCAATGACATACTCTTTCCCTTTCTTTCATTTTTTTGTCTTTACAAATCTTTCATTGCTGAATTTTAGATTGTCAAACAGTATGTCTTGAGAAGATAGTTTGAACTTTAGCAAACATTTGTTCCAATGCAAACAGTTCCTTCACATTCTTCAATCTTGAAAGATGTTGAAAAAAGAAATGAAACAAAAAAAGTGACATAACTGAACAGAATTTTCAGTCTGACAAAATTCATACGCAAAGCATCTCATAAAGAAAAGTGCATGTTTATCTCAGTTCAATCAAAATGTCCAATTAAAAGCTGGGATATAACTCTGTGTCATATGTAAAACTCTTAATGAGTAATACATTCTCAGTTTTCTGTAATTTTGGAAGTCTGCACAGTTTATGGGTGGTTTTTGAATTAGGACCAGTCTCTTCTCTCCCCCTTCCCCAAAAATAAAAAAGGAAAGGAAAGATACTGTATAAAACTCGGTATAAGAATATTTTGATTTTAGATTTGTTTTCCCCCTCTGCATAAAGAACTCACACTGGGTAAGAAATCAAAGTAACCAGGCAAGAAAAGAATGTCTGAATGTCAGATATGATTTCTTGCAAGTTCCTGATAAGAGGAGGCTTTTAAACTACACATTAATTCAGAACTATTAATATATCTTGCTAGGTATTGAATTAAAAAATATATATTGCTGAATCCACATTTTCTACAAACTCTGGTTTTTTAGTAGGATTATTTTTTGACAATGTAATTAGTCAGTTTTCTTACATGCAGGCTCTCTGTGTATTCATGTGTGAAGTACACCTTTTTCTTTGCAATTATTTTCTTTCCTAATAAATAACATTAGAACTAATATGCCTATATACTTAAAATGAACATCTTTCAATCAGACTTGCAGCTAATCTGGTTTTCTGAAAATAACAGGTAAATTGCCCTGGAACATTATGCAAGTCTCAGGTGGTAGAAGCTAGCTGAATATCCAGCAGCTATTTATTGGATCTAAATGGGAAAAATGGCAACATATTAAAATTAAATCTTGATAGCTGTTTCCATAGTTGCAAATGAAGAGTAGAAAAATTGGTCCTGATAATTCCAAGATTTCACTTTCAGCCTTTCTATGCCTGCATTAGGAGTGAACTGGGCTATTTTGTGCCAGGCTGCTATACAGGAAATGCATTTACAGAATTTATTTTGAAACATTATAATGCTGTGAAGAATAATGAATATGTTTCAATGTATTCAATCTACTACCCTGAAGATTTGATGCAACTGTCAAATAAGGGCTCTGGATTTTGTTAAAATATGAAGAACAGTAGGTTCATAGCAAAAACTAGGGAAAGCATATATTTTTTTATTAATCACCCCTTCTTTTAGGGGTGGCATTGCCAGTTCCACAATATCATGACTATGTAATCAATAACATTACACAGTCACTCTCTTTCAGTCCATCTCATTTCCAGGGTTGTTGTTGTGTGGAAAATAGGAGGAGGAAGGTATGTTGGCCATCTTGAGTCACTTATAAAAAGAAGGAAGGCAGGATACAAATTAAATAAATAAAATTATAATTCATAGATGGCATCCAGGTTAAATTAAATACCTGAGCAAAATCAATAAAGTGCCAATGTGATTCTGTTTATCAAGTGATATTCATTTTTGTGAGCAATTGTACTTTTAAAATTGTATTTATTTATAAACTTGCCATGTCAATCACTCAGATTTACAGTATTCCATTGTTCTTTAAAAAACCATGTTTATCTTAAAACACTATGAAATATTTAAAAATATATTCATATGAACCTTGTAATTTATACTGCTTAAAACTAGAGCAGTATATTGAAAGAGAAACTTCAATTTAATCCCTGTAGATTTATTAATACTGCTAGCTTTCCTTAGAATCATAGTGTTAGAAGAGACCCTAAAGGTTATGTATTTGATGCCCTACTTGACGCAAGATTTAATAAAACTTCTGACTGATAACCATCCAGCCTCTGAAGACTTGTAGCAAAAGAGAAGTCATCACTTCATGTGGCAGTCTGTTACCTTGACTGATGGCTTATACAGTGAGAAATTCCTCCTAATGTCTAATCTAAACTTTCTTCACTATACTTTTAAGACTTCTTAGTTCTCTTCCTGCCATCTGGGACAATAAAGAATGTCCACTCTTTTGTAATGGCACATAATCAATCAATTAACCAAAACTAACCAATCAATCCCCCTTTTCCTGTGTGCCAGTCCTTCAGTTATTTGAAGATTATGCTCATATCTCATCTAAGTCATCTTTTTTGGCAAAGCGAATACTGTCCTTCGGTTTGCCCATAACTGGTCACAGTTACTCCCAATAGGATCTCACTAGTAGCATGCAATAATTAATTTTTGGGTCTTGAACTCTTTTGCTTCTAATAACTTACCCAACATAGCATTTGCCTTTTCAGCAGCTACATCTGATAGACTTCAAGATGCTATAGCGGCTACTATCTTTCTAAGTTATTCTTTTTATTGCCAACATTCTGTAACAGGCTTTTTTTCTTTATGCAATTCTTCAATAATTTCTGCTATATTGACCTATTTGCATAGCTTCCAGTTGAAATGTAGTTGGATTTAAAGTAGAATCGTTAGGTTGTTTCACTATCTAGGGGGAAATCGTATTTTGAAGCAATATATTTGCTAGCCATTTCAAAGAAGTCCAATCTTCTTGAGTTTTTGAATGTAGAGATGTTTTTAGTAATCTTACCTTGGAAGCCTTTCTAGTTTCAAGGACATCTTTTAGCATCTGAGCTATTTTTTAATCTCCTATTCTTCTTAATCTCTTTGTTTTCCCTGTTTGCGAGAAAGTAATGCTAATTCTGTTAGTATTAATGTTCCACAAAGTCAGCAATTAATACAGGACTCAGCACAGGAGAGGTTACTGTCACCATCTTTTCTCTTGTCCAGCCTTTTGAAGCATCGGATATAATATTTTCATCTCATATTTAATTTTTGATTGATAAGAACACTCAGAACTCTTTCATATGTGCTGTTTCCAAGCCAGGAGTTATGTTGCCTATTAAATTCCATCCTATTTATTTAACTTTCAAGCCTATTTAGATGTGTTTTGAATCTTTTTTCTTTCAAAGTATCAGACTCTCCTCATAGGTTATCATATGCAAACTTGAAAAGTGTCCCCTCAAATCCCTTTTCTAACTCATTGATAAACATGTTAAACAGCAAAGGGCTTGGAGCAGAATACTATAGAACACTACACAATATTTTCCCTCGAACTGAAGTGGAGCTATAGTATTAATGAATACACTTTGAGGTGTCACCATTCCACAGACTGTGTATTAATCTAAGAGTGATATGATCCAGCCAATATTAATCCATTTTATTAAGGAGATTATCATGAGAACCTTTGTGAAATGCTTTGATGAAATCTAAGTATTCTACTTACTCTGTAGTGTTTCTCTGATTTACTAATCTAGTAATTCTACTCGTAAAAATTGCTAATATCAATTAGCAAAGATAACCAAATATTTCCCACAACATTGGCAAAGTGACATTATTAGACTTTTCTCCAGAATTTTTTTTCATATCCAATTCTATTTCCTGTTTTGAACTAGTGCAGAGAGGATGTGGACATTGTGAATTATTGATTGAGAACAGTAAGAGACTGAATCTAGATGAATTACATGAAGCTAGAGGCAGATGTAGGAAACTTGTTAATCAATTGATAGCCCACTGTAAGACTGGAAGAACTTCTTGTTCTCTCTCTCAAAAATAAAATGTACAATTCTTGAATATAGTCCTACACCTAAGAGATCAATGCTAAAGTTTGATTAGCATTGTCTATTTTTATCAATTATTTTCCCTGGGAAGGAACATTGAACAACCATATAACATTTACAGTATAGCAATACATTCTACATGAACTTGTCTTCAGCTTTGTTTGGAAAGTACTAGGGTTGTGCAAAATTTCAGTTTGGAACTTTGATATAGATCCATATTGTGCTAAACCTGAAATTAAATTTAGCTTCCAAATTGAATTAGTAAATTGAATTGAATCATTGAATTGAAAAAGATGTCTTTTTGATTTTAAAAAATAAGTTAAATCTATTTCATCAAATTTAAATCATGCTGAGTAGTGAAATTGGTTTGTTTCAATATTTCTACTTCGATTAGAGTCAATCTGCTTGCCCCTAGAAACTACCATTTGTGGAACACTGAAACCAAACTTATTTGGAAAACTTTTACAAACCATATGACCTTGTCTAGAAGCCTATTTTGTACCTGCACCTCAGTTCAAAGCCCTAGTTTTTATATGTATGTCCTTGATGTTTGAGATCAAGTATATTGTTCAATGTACATATCCTAATACTATTCAAAAAAAGGTGAAACTGCAACAAAATTTTTTGTTGTTCAGTATCCCATTAGAAATGATATATGATTACCATGTCAACCATTTAATGTCACTAATTTTCTTAGACTGCTAGCATTTGCTATTCATTTAGTTACTCTTAAAAATATACAAAAAAAAAATCAAATTTCTATCAAATTTTTATTGTATACGTATGTGTAAAACAATGTTTAAAATACTAGATGGAAATTTAGTTTTTTGTTATACATTAAAGGTTCAATTTTTCCCATTTGGAAGCATTTAAATTTTTCATGTTTTATGATTTTGTATGTTAGTTGAGATATTATGAATTTCATAAAAGGTTCATTCTATGTTGTAGTGAGCCTGTTCACATTCACTCAAGAATTTTATGTATCCTTGGATCAACTTTTCTTATGATTTCCAAGGCACTCTGATTATTATTCTTGTTTCAGGGGTGACAAAGCTTATTTTCAACATATTTTATGACTCAAAATATTACAAAATCTTTCTTGCCTTCTAATATTGGCAAATAGTATACAATTTTTAATATCTTCTCCGAAGGATGGCATTTCTTGAAGGTTAACTTAAACAGCCCTCTGGCAGACAGAAGACATTATTTGTCAAAATGAGATGACAGAAGTAATGCCAGGTCTCGAAGTTTATCAGATATGTGGTGGTGTTCATGAAATGTGTACAGTGAAATGACACCATAACAGAAACATTTGCACTCTTTCTTACTGACTGATAATGGATATGTGGAGATCATCTGCAATGTGAAATTAACATGGAGCTTACTGGAGATATAGTTTCATTATTTGATGAGGGAGGAAGGCGAACCATATTCAGATGGTAAGAGAATAATTTCTAGGTCATTTGTTCCAGAGAGGAAAAAACAGAACTTATGATTATAAATTACTAAATTTCAAAGGAAAGTTGGGATAGTTTATGTCATGGACCCTTCAGACCCTGGGTCCAAGGAGGAGGAGACAGAGCTAGGGCCAACAGAGGAATTACCAGAGGAGCAGGATGAGACAGTCCCTCAGGCCTGTGAAGGGTCATCACCAGTGAAGGAGAAAGGGTGCAGGATGACCAAGTGATTGTCGAGGAGAGGGCAGGCAGCAGAGCAGAGGAGTGATGGAACTCTGGCGATGAGCAATTATCTCCCCCTGATCCCTGAGCATGGAGAATGGAGAGATGGGATCAGCACAGGGTGACCCAATGACTCGGGCGGAGGGCACCCCACCCCTCTTCACAAGGCTCACCTGGGGAATTAGATTTAAAGAGATGCTGTTGGGAGGGGCACTTGTTGGGAACAAGCATTTCCTTTTTCCAATCTCACATGCTGTTACTGACATCTGGATACTTTGCTGTGCCTTGACCTGCTTGTCTTCCTTGCCTGGCCTGGCTATATGCAAATTATCAGTGACACAGTTCTGCTCCAGGTTGTGCTGCAGTCCCAGTGAACTCTTCCTGGGATGAGGGCTCCCTGGAACCAAATTCCCTGAACTGTGGCAGATCTCAGAACTGTGCTGGTCCTCTGGATTAATAGCAGCCAGGAACTATTGGAGGTGTGTGTTTAGAGCTTTGCTCCTGGACTTGCAGTGAATGGTGGGACTTTTAGGGGAAAGTTGGAGCAATAAAGGAGAATTAAACCTTCCTCCCAGCTGTGTTGCTTCCGTGCCCAGCCCTGGGTCATCACATAATATAATGTTATTGTTCTCAGTGTTCGTCATATTTTAAAATTTTGCAATTTTTAAAAATTCAGAAAAGGTCTATCGGCTAAGAATAAATCAACCTGAACTCGTTTACCTATAAGAAATCTATAAGTTCACCTATAAGTTCTGATTGTTGCTATGTGTTACAGAGTGCAAATAATAGAGGGGAAAAGATATTTATGATGCAACTAGAAATTGGCAGTCTTATCCATTCCAGTTTATCTGTGTTTTTTTATGTGATCAGAAGCACTGGTTGAGGAAGCTTGGCAGAAATGATTCTTTTTCATATATTGCTGGTATGATTCTGACCTTGATGGCCACAAGCTCCCTTTCATGAATGTCGATGTATGGACAAATGATATCAACAATCTCACTTCAGTTAAACCATCAGAACTTACGATCTGCTCAAGTACAAACTTGTAACATAGCTTTTAAGAACTTTATGGTTTTAAATAGATTTGGGAAGATAGCTCTCTGTCCTCATAGTGGTTTCCTGCACTAAATAGGGGTTGGAATGGTTTATCTTCAAGGATACTTTATATACCTTATATTTTCAATGTTAAAATTAATTGTTTATAAACAAAGGCGAAATATCTCTGGAAAAGTTAAGCTATCTTGCAGACAAGGACTTCCTATCTGGGCTTAAGCTGAGTTTGGTGGAACTCTTACAAGCATGTTGCTTTTTTTAAGAAGGACTTTCAGAGAATAGAATAACAGAACAATAACAAAGTTGGAAGGTCTTCTAGTCCAAACTCTTTTCAAGCAGGAAAACCTACCATTTCAGACAAATCGTTGTCCAATCTGTTCTTAAAAGTCTTCAGTGTTGGAGCACTCACAACTTCTGGAGGCAAGTTGCTCTGCTGATTAATTGTTCTATTTGTCAGGCACTTTTGCCTTAGTTCTAGGTTGCTTCTTTCCTTGATTAGTTTCCATCCATTGCTTCTTGTACTGTGCTCAAGTGCTTTGGAGAATAGGTTGACCCCTCTTCTTTGTGGCAACCCCTCAAATATTGGAAGACTGCTATCACTCCTGGTCCTTCTTTTCATTAAACTAGATATACCTAATTCATGCAACCGTTCTTCATATGTTTTAGTCTCTAGTCCTCTAATCATCTTTGTTGCTTTTCTCTGCACTCTTTTTAGAGACTCAACTTTTATATATATATATATATCGTGATGACCAAAACTGGATGCTGTTTTCCAAATGTGTGTGGTCTTACTAAGGCATTAGAAAGCAGCATTAACACTTCATGTGATGCTGATTCCAACCCTCTGTTAATACAGCCTATGACTGCTTTGGCTTTTTTTAGCAGCTGCAGTGCACTGCTTATCTCTATATTTGGAAAACAAATATAAGTAATCTGTTTTTCTTTTCTTCCATTATTTATTTCTTATCAGAAATAGAGATGTGGAAGCACTTCACATAAAAGGTTCAAGGTGTGCATAGTTCTCAGTCTTCCCAGGGAGGAAAATATATACAGCCAAACATTACCAATTAGACAATATTTTCAGTTTTCAGTTTGTTCTCTCTCCCTTTCCCTCTCCCTCTCTCTCTTTCTCTCTTTCTCTCTCTCTGTCTCTCCAACTATTTGTCTGAGGGTATAGAAAATTCATGATTATCTCTCTCAGCATTATTTTAAAATTATTATTTTTAGGTTTTAGCTGTTGAAAAAATCCTTACTTTGATAATAGTACTACTGTTTTTTCTAACCCACCTGTTCTTCTTCTTGGTATACAACTAGCAATTTTTTCTCCTTGAGTCTAAACCTCATAAAGATGAAACGTTTCCACCAGAGCCGTCTTGCTTGATAGAAGCGCCATATATAGCTTTTAGAAAATTAAACAAAAACCTTGAGAGACTGGTTAAAGCATTACATCAGTCTTGAACCTAATGTGTATTGTGATCAATACAGGTCTAGGGATAAGTCACTTTCTGAAGGCAAGTTAATTATTTACAGCTTTATTCAGATGCCTGTTGAATAGGCTGCACATTGGAAAAATCTCGCATCTGAAAAGTAATAACAATGAATCCAGGATAATTTGATTCCTTTTTAAAAAAGGCCTAACAAATGCTGCTCGTGAGGCACTGTTTGAACATTTTATTGCCAGATGTCTTTGCCTATTACTGTGTAAGTGCAAAACAATAGCATTTATTGAGATCTGTCATTTAACAAGAAATCCGGGTGCATAAAGGAACAGGAGCTACTGAGCACTAGGGGATCTGAGTGACAGCCAAGAGTTTTCAAGGCATACCCTTGCTTGCAGAGTTGAGAGACTCATCAATTGGCAAATTGGCATGTGCCAGATGAAGGGGATTTAGTCAGAGTGCCAGCTTTCCTACAGGTATACCTGCTGTGAAAAACAACAGCAACAATTAATACCAAAGTAACTGTGCAAATAGACAGGCACCCTGGTCTCTTCCTGTATGATTCTGCCATGTCTTTCTGGAGGACAGATGGCAGAAGTCAGTTTGTTGATTGATCATATCCTGTTATAGAAGCAAGATGGGCAGGCTTGTCAATGAGGAATCTGAGAAGGGAACCCCAGGAAAGTTTAAACAAAGGCTCACAAAGAATGAAAAGTCTTCAATGCATTTTTCTCATTTTAAAACAACAATCCAGAATATAGAGTGGCAGAGAGAGTAACTATTCCATTTTGCTATAAAAATCTATTTCCAGCCTATGAAATGTTCAGACCACTGCTGATAAAGATATTGGCTACTATCACGTGAAACACAGCATGTAACAAATAATGTGAACTATGCTTGAGAGGGGATGTGGGGATGCATGTGTCCAAATTCAGCATTAAGCATTGTGTGCATAATGGTAGCAATTTGCAAGAAATTGATGGCACCCAATCATTTTGCAGTATTAACCAGGAACACTCTATTCATATAAATTGTGGAAGAAACAAAGGAGTAACATTCAGACTGGAGTGGTCTCAGTTGAATTACCCTCCTAATATCTGCTCTAACAGAAGGACCCCCATGGAATCCCGAGGACTATAAATTAGAATTTAACTATACATCACAGAGACTGCACAGCTACTGCAGATGTATTCTTTCTCCTCTCAATGCATTGTATAAAATATGACCAAAGAAATCCATGATATCAGTCTGTTCAGTATTTCACCATATTTTTTCTAGCTGATATTTTATGTTTAGTAGAGAAGAAAATCATGAATAAGAAAATGTTTGTTTCACCAAAAATTATCACGATATAGGAAGCTATCTGATTTCAGACACAGCCATTGATCATTCCAGCTAAGAATCGTGTGAAAGTTGAAAGGGATGCTTTGTTTTGATAAAATTTTGAAGGAAGTATCCTCTTGAAATTTCTTCCCAAAGAAATGTGGTTCTCTTGTTCTTTTTTCCTCCTTTTAGTTTTACTTTCTTTTTTTTTTAATAAAAAGAATAAAATAAATAACTAAGAAGAAGGTAAAAGAGGACAGAGTGGATAGAAAACAAACTGTAAGTAAATAAGCAGAATGTACAAATGTCATAACATTTTAAATGTGTTGTTTCATTGATTAGTGTATGCTATAAATTTTGCCATTGCTTTTTAAGGAGAAATGAAGTAATGATGTTGTTTCACCTTGTTCTACTGTGGCAGGGTTCACAGTGTGCCTTGAAGGTCTTGCAAGCCGGGCAATTTCAATGAATACTGAATAGTCTAGCTTGGAGAACAGTTTCCTCCAGACAGCTCATGAAAGCTTTGGTGAGTGCTGCAGAGGAAGTTATCACCTGTCTGGTCCAGGTAAAATGAAAAATACCCTTGCACCAGAGGCCTTCTAGGCTGGATGGTTTCTCTGTATATTCTGGGCAGTTCCAAAACTGTAGCCTTGAAGCATTTTGAACAGCATGGGGGAAAAAGCTGAGAAGAGTCTTCTTTTATAGCAGTGACCCATAATTTCTCAAGGCCATCCAATGAATCAATTCAGGTTGTCTTTTCAGTGAAGCAAATTATGTTACCCTATACTGTAAATTACTTTGGCAAATATTACCTAAGTTGTTTTGGTTAGGCCTACCACTTACCCTATTTATTGTACCACTCCAGAGTTTCCCACAGAAGTCTGAATTGGAAAACTTTGGAATGTAAAATACATGCTCAATATAATCGTTTATGTTCAGTCATGCAGACATATACAGTATGTGCAGCTAAATACCCAATGAAGATATATATTTGAATATTTGAAGGTACTTGTATATACTTGTATCTTATATGGGAAAATTCACATTAAAATGGAAAATGTGATTATTAAAGACAGTATGATTAATTAACATGTAGCTTTGTTTCTGAGGAATGGAAACAGTTAAATATTAAACATGGATCAGTAGCTGATAAGGTTTATATTTTTTTAAAGGAAGGAAAGAAGAGAGAACAAAGAGATCTGTAGCAGCCAAAGTGATAGTTTTCAAAAAGACAGTGAAGCAAGGGCACAGGACAATTACAGGATTCAAAACAGAATAGTAAGAACTTAATAGTTAAAGCTATACTTAGCATGAGGCAGAAACAAAGGAAAAATGGTTCATCTGATCCAGGAAGATGAAAAGAAGCTTCAGAGAGGTTTCTGGCTGTTTAACTGAGCTAACTCCCACTAACAGAATAATAGAAGATCACATTGTGGGAGACAAGTTGATAGGTAAAACATCAGTATTATAAATGATATATTGAATCTGTGTAGCATAAGGATTCAGACAACTCTCCCAGCGTGAATGCAATATTGGACTTTCTTTCATTAATGATTTTATGTGGACTTATGGAAAGATACATAATCAGTCATATTATATGCAACATATCTATGGAGAGAAATAGAGGGATGATCCTTCAGCTCCCTCAATGTGCATTTATGCTTTAGTAGATTTGCTAGATTTTTGTTGCTACAAGAGTCCATTCTTCAGTATCATCTGGGAAGCCCTTTTGTACCACAGTCGCTATGTCTCTGAAACAGCCTTCTCTCAGCCACTATGAATCAGTTGTCAGGCTCATTAAATCAATACTAAAGATAATAGAGCTACTACACCTGACAGTGTGAAGTCAGCTAGAGGGTTTTAGCAGTTTTTGTGCTTTCTGTTTGTGCAAATGACAGGTACAGTAAATATTATTGACATGTTGGGTTTGTTGAAGGATTTTAAATAAAAGGTCTTTCTGAGTTCCTTTTTTTAAAAAAAATAATAATCTGAGAATTAAATTGTTTGACTGAATGACTGTCAAGCAAACTTGGCATCTATACAAGAGTATCCTAACTAGCTCTGTGCCTAGTAATGTCCCTCTGCAGGTCATTCCGTGTGTGCCTTTCCTATATAATACCTAATAAGAAGTGTCAGTCTTCAAATGCTCACCTCACCCTGGATTATGTCAGAAGCAAAGAAGCTGTGACATTAGGCTCCCTTCTGACTATGCTGTGTCCACTAATTATAAAGCTAAAATCACCAACAGGCTTTGAACAGGACAGCTACCTGTTGATTACTACTATTTTTCTTTTCGATGATCCATTCACAGGTAGATTATATAAAGATCTTAGCAACTTAAAGAGAAACCCAAAGGAAAGAGACTTGTGGTTTTAGGACCTCTTTTTTTATAACAAGTTTTATTGAAGTTTAAAATTACAAAAATAAAAAAAATAATACAAACTAAGGAGAATATAAGCAAGAAAAAGAAAGGAAAAAAGATGGGTAAAGGAGAATATATATTTAAATGTATATCAATCTCTATCTCTCTATCACCTATCTAAATATATTTAAATGTACACACACACACACACACAAACATAAAAGAGAATATATAATCCTGATAGCACTTGATGTGGAGTTAGTTAAAACATGATTTTTTAACATGAGGTAAAAAATGTACAAATGATAATTTGTTTGTCATTTGTAGACAAAATAAAATGGCTGTTTATAGTGTATATATACTATATTGGCTTAAAGAAATAGGAATTTTTGCCTCTTTTACATTGATCCTAAGAGCATTAGAATAGTAATTGGAATGGCTGTTTTCTAATTAAGGAGCTTAGTCATAATCACAGAATAATATGGGAAAAGCAACTATAAGCAAAGTTACTGATGAGTATTCAGACGCACCATAGATTCTGCAGAATACTAGCTTTGGAATCCAGGGAAATTAATCTTTTGGGGCTTACCTGAACCACATAATCAGAGCCTTTGGACTAGATGGCTAATTATAAAAAAAGCTTTGTTAAGGGCTTGGGGTCCATAGAAAGGAATCTTTTCAGACCTTTTCTAGATCATATAATCAAAGTCATTTTGTACAGAGATCATTCATTCAAGATGTACAGAATACAGATGTGGTATAATTTAAGTATAGAATAAACTTTTGATGTGTCTTTATACAAGATGACAAACCATTTTTTGTCTGACTACCATTTGTTGATTATACTATAATGATTGGATTCTTAGCAGAGACTATCTTGAGGTTTACACAACTCATCTAAACCCAGACAAATCTCATGGTAGCTTAGTATGTTGTCCTGTCAGCTTCAAGTTCCTTAATTAACTCTGGTCCATAAGGCAATGCATTTATACTTAGCCGTAATGGCATTAACCTCACCTAAATCCTTTTTAGACACCAGATTCACCGGGACAATTTCAGAAAGACCAATTGAAACTCAAAATCCAAAAGGATTTTGCCTGCCTGTGTCCATATACTTGTCTTTCTCTAGAATATAGCAAAGTTAATTTACTACATTATACTATGCTGTTAACAACAGAAAGTGTTGCTTTTGTTATGTTCACTTTCTTTTAAACAATATTTTGACTACCATGACAGAATTCTGTAAAATGACTCAAGATTCCAGCCAGCTGATATAAACTCTCCTGCCTTGGGCACGGGATTGGATTAGAAGAACTCTGAAATCCCTTCATCCCTATGATTCAATGTTGCATGTTCTACTTTTCAATCCATAATCCACCCTTCCTTTTAAGCTTCTTGGAACTTCCGTCCAAGAGCAAATCCAAGAGTTAAAACGTAAAGGCATGGGCTTCTGGGGAATAGCGAAAGTGGAAAAGGAGTGAATGCTTGTCACGGAGTCATGATGCAAATGGGACAACTCACTTGCATTAGATATTAGAATGCAAGAACATAAGTCATAATTATGTGACAACAATTCTCTATGTACATATTACTTTGGTGTCATCACAATTTGCTGAAGGTGCTGTTGTGTAATGGCTTTTCTGTTTTG
Organism: Pseudoxyrhopus heterurus; assembly: GCA_032468235.1. Lineage (NCBI taxonomy): Eukaryota > Metazoa > Chordata > Lepidosauria > Squamata > Pseudoxyrhopus > Pseudoxyrhopus heterurus. Next base: position 42,331 of record JANHJO010005670.1, on the reverse strand, counting down.
CCCAGAGAGGAAAGAGATTTCTACTTATCAAATAAGACCTTTCAGTCTGTTTATTATAGTTCAGAGTTGTTTTTGAAGCATATAGACATAAACAGTGAAAAGAACACAGCAATCTTTTGGGGTCTGGTCTGTTTGTTTTCTAAATGCCTGTAGCTGCTTCAGTCCTTTGCTTTCTTAGGAGAAGGATTATGCACAAATCAAACAGAAGGTCACAGCCTTCCTATGAAAGAAGAAATGCTGCCTTGGGAGACATCTCTGTTGAAAAAAATGCCGTAATCAAGGAACTATTTGTTTGTAACTTTCCAAAATCAAAGTTCTAATCACCTCTTTACTCGTTATTGCAAAATAATTTTTATTTATGCTTAAACTAGTATTTAAACTTCTTCCACTAAGGATTGAAGAAAACTTACCCAATGCTATAAAACTTGCCAATTCAAAAGTTTTTAATAGCTGAAAAGCAGTTAACAAGCAATTTCTGAAAGTGATTAGAAAAGGAAGTATTTAAATCCAGTGTCATTAAAAGTGTCACCTATGAGTTGAGCAAAATAGCTGTTTTATTAACAGACTAAGTAACATCATCAGAGAGCACCAAGGACTCCACAGTTCAAACCTGAGTTACATATATTGCCTTCTATAGAAATACTCTTGTACTGGGCTTTGTTATTGCATGTTACTTGAAGGGCTGGATCACAATGGAAAAAAAAATCAAGAGTTTATATAAAGAAAATCACTACAAATGCCTGGAAATCCTTCAGGCTGACAACATCAAGCACACTGGAGTCAAGAAGAAGGTTAATAGTGAATATATCAAAAGAAAGAAGAAAATCTTAAAGTCCAAACTCAGTACAATCAAGATGATTAACACTTAAGAATAGAAAAGAGACACGATAAGGCTAAATATTTCATGACCACTACATTGAAAAAAAATAGCAGGCAAAGTAAATAAGAGCAAAACCTGAAAATGGCTGAGAAATCTTAAGAAATGAATATAAAGGCAAAATTGAGAAGACACAAAAAGGCAGAAAATGCTGAATAAACACCAAGTTAGCTAGTTAGCTATTGCAACAAGATCACACTGACTGATTACCAACAACGACATGACAAAGTAGCAACAGTGGTGCATTGGATTATCTGGGAGAAATATTACTTGCCTGCAAGGAAGTACTGGTGGTATAGAAAAACAGTAGAAAATAAAGAAGCCAAAGTGCTCTGGGACATTAGAATTAGAAAAGACAAACATCTGCCACACAACAGCCCAGAGTTAACAACTGTTGAAAAGAAAGACAAAAAGTCTGGATAGTGGACATTGCTGAGACAACAGAATAGAAGAGCGGGGAAAATCACAAAATATAAAGACCTGCAAATTTATTTATTTATTTATTAGCCATATTTATATACCGCCCCACTCCTGTAGGACTCAGGGCGGTTTACACTATAAAAAACATGTATATAAAAAACATAAATAAAACTCAATGACGTGATCATTAAAAACACATTCACACGCCTTTCGCTTCAGCCCCAAGCCTGCCGGCACAACCAAGTTTTCAACGCC
>JANHJO010005670.1:0-12018 GCA_032468235.1 Pseudoxyrhopus heterurus | reverse complement strand
TCACCAGCGATGCTCTGTGTGTGGGATGTGGGTTTGTCCTTGGATGACCATGTGCCACAGATTAAGATGAATTCTTCTTTGTGCTTCTGCCTTCTCCAAATGCTAAAGGAAATGGAGTACGGCTTCCCAGCGTGCACTTGTTTTGAGAGTGTGGGCTGATGGGTAATAAGGTGGGGTCAGCTTCAAACAATTAACTTGGTATTTGTCTCTCTGGCCACTAGATGGGGCTAGAGAGTAACAACAGTATATAAAAGTTATATGCTGGCGCATGACAGGCAATATATAACTTTTTCTATAAATCTACATTAAGAAATGATGCCATTGTTTTAGAATAAAGTTTTAGCAAGTTGTAAATACAACAGAGTACATAGCAATTGCATATAATGTATTAACAGATGAATGTTGTGTATCATAACTCTTTTTTGTTTTGTTCTTAAGAGAATGAATTTTTCTATTGAACTGAAAAATCCTGTAGCTAAACTCATATCCCTTAATGTAACCAAAGACATTATAGATTTTCATTATAGCTCATTGAGAACTAAAATGACCAATTATAAACAGGAATCAAGCAGTGGTAAAATGATAGGCTCTGAGAAACAAAGGATTATATATTTTAAAATATCTTTTAATGAAGATATTAAAAGGTATCTTAATACCTTTGATACCTTTTAATATCTTCATTAAAAGATATTTTAAAATATATAACTAACAGAAATATTTAGGGTAATGGGTATCAACAAAAGTAATGCATATATTTTAGTTTATTCTCAAATGACTCTATCACTGCATAGTTATTATATTTTATTAACTACTTTTGAAGTAGGAGCACATAAAATAAGTTTTCTTCAGAAAGTTTCCTTTGCACAAGAAAACATGTTAAATTGCAATAATATCTAAAAATATAAAAAGACATGTAGCTTATCTTTAGGAAATACTTTTAACTTCAGAATACAATTCTGAGCTATTGTTTTTCCATATATACTTAACTAAAATAATATGAGAACAATCTGGTTTTTAAAAAAAATCCAAGTTCAGGAATTCAGTTCCCAAATGTTTTCCAAGCTTTCCTGTTCTTATTTTTTAACAAACTGTGTTTTCATTTCCTGTGAGAAGAACTCTGCTTCTAAAACTCAAGAAACGTTGAAAAAAAAGATATATTACATAGCATTAGAAGAAATCTAATTAACTGTACATCTTTGTTCAATAGAACTCATGCCCAAATCACTTTGCTAGGGAATGCAGCTTCACTTTATGTTTAAGTTTAACAATCTTAACAATGTAAACTAAAGCTTAATGTACTTTGTAATGTTCACTTCAATATTAAATTTAAAGAAAGCTACAACATGGAAGAATAGCAGACAGTAGCCATTTTGTTTTCTAAAGATTTTACCTGTTACCACTATTTAAATACTAATTGTTAAGGGTTCATTAAAAAGTTACAGATTAAAAAGGGGGCTATAAATCAATTATGCAATGTGACTGGATTCCATTCAGCTAATCTAAGTTTCTTTTTCTATTTCATTGGCGTATGATCACATCTTTAGTGAAGAACTATGAGTCAAAAGAAGTTGTATAGAAATGTACAAACATTCAGCGTCTTTGATAAAAGCTTGAGATATAATATGCATTTGAATATTCAAGAAACAAATCGGATATAGTTTGAAGATTACCTTTCCATCTATCTTTAACAGCTACAAAATGAAGAGGAGCTGATCAGTTAGAACAAGATACCTTTCTTCCAAAATATGAAAATTAAACATCTGAATGACTTCTACATATTTGGATGACCCAGCTGTAGGAATCAATAAAATGTAATCTGTATACTTAATGTAAAAATTAACACATTATAATGTTTTGTCCAGATTATATCTTTACCCATGTATCACTTCAAAACTTCTTTATTGATATTTTATAGTAATACCCTGAGAGCAAAACAAATTCCTAAAAAAAAAGTAAAAATACAAATCCTTCTAAATGATAATGCCCCTTCCTTTATGTTATTGCTTCAGGTTATTTTTGTTCATAACATTTAGAAATTCTGGATGTGTAATAATGTCATTTATATTTGTGCTGAAATTAATTCAGCACACATTTTGCTACACTTATATAAAAAGAATGTAAAGGTTCTACTTATAGGTTTAAAATTAGAAATTTCATGCTTCATCTTCCATTTCCAGATAAGCCCAATTTTACTTGAGACTGAAACCTTTCAAGATCGCCTGTTCATATAATGGCTCATTATATGCATCGAGGGAACTACAATATTAATATTTATATATGGGTAATTAGAAACACAAGGAACCTTTTGCTTTTGATTAATTACTGTTTTGATATACACCTTGAATCATAACTAGTGTTTATTCTTACATTAACACATGATAGCTAAACAGAGTTGAAGTTGCCTTATTTCAATTTTATTTAATATTTATTATAGTTTGTCTTATTCTATTTACATAAGAAATGATGACTAATTTTAAATGTAGTCCTTATGGCCATATCCAACTGGAGGGAGAGGGAAAGAAATATGAGTTGGGTGTGTGTGAGAAGAGGTAAATTCATTCTTGTCATGATAAATCAAGGGTGATTGTTATGTTGTAACATGACCACTGGATTATATTGCTTCAGGCTGTAAGTGAGAATTCAAGGGATTAATTGCAATTCATTTAAAAAAAAGCAACCAAATAAAATATGAAATAAATCTACTTGGGAACAAGATAGACTGGACCAAAGTGACTAAATCATTTCTTGTGTATGCAACTGTATTTTCTACATTAAAAACTTACGAGCATGCCCTTTTGGAGTGTATTCTCTGTTCATCCCCATAGAACCATTTAATCATGTTAATCTCTTAAAAACATCTTAATAAGATTAACTATGACAGTCTAATTAGGTTTAAAACTTCAGTTCATGTATCTGAAACATTTCTGAACTAAAAAACGTATTTAATTTTTCTCCCCTTTTTTCCATAACTGTTCAACTGAATATCCTCAAAGCTTTTACTCATCATTTTTTCTGTTTTTTTTTTCAGTCCCCAGAGAACATATTTATGATTTAAAGAAGAAAAATACTTTCAAACACAATATAAGCAGAAATATTCAAATTAGATAATTTGGGATACATAGTTTTGATTTCAGGATTTGGGTTTCTTTTCCTTCTTTTTCCAAATTAAATCATGAAGAAAAAAATGCAAAGGTAACAGGGATTCTTGACCGAATAACCAAACTGATGGTAAAAATGTCTAAGAACTGCATGCACCAGTTCTTCTTTTTTACTTTGTAGTGTGACCTTAAAATAGTAATTGGAAGTTACAGCACATTAAGAATTTGCTGGTTGGTTTTAATAGACAGCTTGAGACAAAACAAACCCTTCATTAATTCTATAATCCTAATGATTTTGAATCATGAATTGCTTAATGAGATATAAAGCTTGTAGCAAATTCCCAGGAAGCAAGCACTGATGACAAGCTAGATGACACTAAGATTTTAAATTTTTTTTATTGAAGCTCATTTCTAAGTTGAAAGAAATGTTTCATGGTTTTAAAGATGGGGATGAATTCTCCTATTTCCCAATACAATTCATATCAACCTGTTTTTTCAGAGATTTTTCCAGTGATATCTTAGAACATTTTCTTATATTTAGGTAACACCTGCACATTGTTTGCAGCTTTATTTATATTCTAATACCTCCCTTACTGGAAACCTTTGAAAGTTTTGAAAGTTAATATTAAAATTAATAGAAGAAGTTTTTATGTGATCACATATGAGGATATCTCTGTATTTAGTTGCCTCCAATAATATTTACCACATTGGCAATGACACTGTTTCTCAAGAGAAGCTATCTGCCGCAAACAGCTGGTTTGCAGGATCATGAAAGGGCAACAGCAGGCTCGTCCTTTTTACATTTTTATTGCTATACTTCTTGTCACTCTTAAGTTTTCAGGGCATTGCTTCTTTTTTCTCTCAGGAAGAAGTGCCAGATGCCAAAATAATTTGGTCAGTCTTGATTACTACAGATGATGATTTGGAAAGGAGGAAGGAGGGACAAAAACATCTTTTGTTCTTCTGTTTCAGGGAGCAAAACAATACTGAGTGATTCTGGAAAATGCAAGTATTTTTGCAGAAAATGCAAACGTTATTTAGAAAACCTAAGAAGCTTCCAATTGTCAAGATGGTTGGCCAATGTTAGAATTTTTGTAACATTCCCCTCCCATTTTATACAACTGGAGAAGCAGTTTGAGGGGAAAGGAAAGTAGGAACACTAAATCTTGGAAGAAAGCAATCAAATCATTTATAAACAAAGCTGAAAATCAGTTTAGGCTTGCATCGTTTTATTTTTTATTTGATTTTATTTATCCCGCCTTTATTACTGTTACAAGTAACTCAAATTGCTGAATATAACCAAACACACCTTCCTCCTCCTATTTTCCCCACAACAATCCTGTGAGGTGAATTGGACTAGAGAGAGTAACTAACCCAAAGTCACCTGTCTGGCTTTCATTGCTAAGACAAGACTTCGACTGATGGTCTCCTGCCTTCTAGTTCTAGAACAAACTGGTTCTCATAAGAGGTTTATAAATTTCAAACTGGATGAAAAATGTAATTGTATATTTGATAGTTGGGTAATCTCTTCTCCTTGCTCCTCTTTTGAAATAACGACATTGCTAATTAAGAAACAGTTTTAGCAGATGTTCATGAAATTGAAGTAGATCAGCAAATAGTCATTGTCAGGCTAATAATTTTCACTGAAAATAAAACACAATTATTGCAACAATTAACTTTTTTTCATCTCCTTCAGGCAGTACAGTAATTTATGATGGGTCTTTGATTGAAGTGATTTTCTTTAAGGAAAAGTTATGAATCCACTAAATTACTATATCTCTTGCAATAGGTTGATTATTGTGACCACCATGCACCAGTATACTGTAAAGCAAAGCAAAAATCATATGCTTGCAGCTTCTCACACCCAGTGACAACATATCTTTCAAATTTCTGAATGCTTTAACATTTTCATTGGAACTGATGACCTTCCAAGTTCAATAAATGCTAACAAGATTCTTTGTAGTTCAGAGTTTATCATTCACTTTGTGAGACTATGGCAGTATATACTAATTTAAGCCTTGTTCATTAACTTGATTTTTTTTCTTCTTGCATAAAAAATCAAACTTGAAGCTAGAGGCAATAAAATAGTTACTAATGTTTGATATTTTTCTTTAATTGTTGCTAAACATTTCAGTTGTAAATATGTAATTTCCAATATGTTATACTGTGCATAATATTCTGAAATGCTTTGTATGCCAAAAATATACACCAGTTACAATACAATTATATTGTGTTGGAAACAAAGAAAGAAATTAAAAGAGGAAGAGAAAGACAATATTGTTTACCATTTCCAACTCCATAAAATGTAGAAGGGAGTACTTTTTCAGGGATAAATGTCTTCTACATATAGACAAATACATGCAAATACTTTGGAAGCCTAATTTCATACTGTTCAAAGTCACATGGACTACCTATAATGGCCTTCTCCTACTTGAAGTTCTCTGGATGTACTGTATATGCTTCGTATGTTCCCAATACGGACTTAATGGTTCTGACAGTGGAGGTTGACATAACTGAGTTATACTCAGGTTGGGAAATGCTAATCTACAAAAATAAAACTAGGTCTTTGCTATAATTTTTTTATTCCCTAATATAAGAAGGATATTTTTGCTGGTGCTGACAGCTATTTTTGGCTTTTAGTTAAGGAACATTCCATAATGTAGCCAGCCCCACTTTTAATTAATTATTTATGTACAGTTAACCTCAATAGTTTTGAAGGAACTTCTCAAGACTATAACAAGTCTTTGGGGGGCTGAATGCAGCTCAAAAGCTATTTGTTTGACATCTCTGATTTAAGACATGATGATGCTAGAACTGATTTATTATTACATGACAGGGAGTATGACACTTACATTCCCTTACATGATACTAATGTATTGTAGCATATCTGTGAACAGATCTAGCATTCTTTATGGTATGAAGTATTAGTAATATATAATAGTACTGACAGTATAACATTCATTCTTAAAATATTTGATGAACATCATAAATATAACAGTATAACATTCATTCTTAAAACATTTGATGAACCATCTTTGTAACCATTCAATATGCAATATCAATGTCATTCCAAATTATTGATGTGTTACTGAGTTTGCAAACATACTGTATACCTATTTATCAAAGACTCAGCCTACTTCTTAAAGATGTTTTTTAAAAACATCTTTTATTCTTTTATCACCAAAAATAAAATACAAAACAAAGAGAAAAAACAGACTCACCAACATCCAACACTAAAAACAACAAAAAAAGTGTGCAAAACCCCCCATCAACCTAAGTATCAAACCTACATTAAATATAAGAAAAAAAATCATGGCTAAATGCTGAAAGATACATAAAAAATCGAATATATTCCCCTCCCCTTACAAAAGGGGTCTATAAATAGTTATAAACTTTCCTATCTGTATTTAACAAAAATACTATATTACATAAACAAATATCTCTGATGTGGAAATCTAATTATCTAATAATTGAATCAACCCAACATCTGTATGTACACACACAGAGAGAGAGAGAGAGACAGACAGACAGACAGACAGACAGACAGACAGACAACAGGTTATTCCAAAGTTAAAACTAATCTTCAAATCCCTCAGTTAACCATCTCATTTTATTTAACGTGTAGAAAATCTTCAAACTGCTTCCATCTCTTGGAAACTTGTCTAGAGTCAGCCCACTTTTTTCTGAGAAAAACTAGGTTAGGACCTGAGAAATAATAATTTGTTTACTGAAATATGTTACCAAACTCAATTCAACTAGCTGAGATTCCGGCAGACTCTACTGAGATAGAAATAGAATACATCTCAATACATCTAAAAAATAGAAAATAATATATTATGTATCCAATATACTATATACAAATACCATTCATTGTGTGAGATCCATACAATTACCTGTGATTAGGAAACATCTGAAAACAATTAAATATATAATAATTAATAATAATACATGGGCAAAAAATCAATACAAACTCAAGGTAAACTGCTTCAAACTCGATTGCAGAAAATACGACTTCAGCAACAGAGTGGTCAAGGCCTGGAATGCTCTACCCGACTCCATTGTTACAGCCTCAAACCCATTGTTACAGCTTCAACCTCAAACTTTCTACCATGGACCTCACCTCATTCCTAAGAGGTCTGTAAAGGGGTGTGCATAACCGTACCAGCATGCCTACTATCCCTGTCTTACTGTCCCCATTTACCTGTATTTACTTCCTTTGTTCATGTTTATGTTTATACTTATACCTGCTATCTTGTACATGTTTGACAAATAAATAAATAAATACAGTTGAGTTGCTACTACTTTAATTGATTTTAAGGGTTTGAGCACAAATTAACGCTTCCTTTGAATTCCCCTTTACTTTTCCAAATCATGATAAAATTAGATATGTACCAAGGATTTACTAATTCATAATTCAAATGGTTCTTCAATTGCCCTGACAGCTGGAGAGCAACAGGAGTATTGCTGCTTGTCTTAACCTTTATAGCACTTTCATAAGTGCTTCATAATACAAAAAGAATAAGGTTACATTGGAAGCTAAATGTTGAGGTTCCTCATTATCCAATGCAAATGCTAAAACAAGAATCTGTCTGAAAGTTTTGGTACTTTTACATTTCCTGTGACAATGTAAAAAAAAAAAATGGAAGTGCTGTTGATATTTTCTCTGATGTGAAAAAATGGGAATGTTGGCCACATCAGTTTTTAGACATAATGTAGGCAGCAACTCTGATTCTCCAAAAAGGATTCAATGCAACACGATTTTCCCTGCCCAAAATATTTTTCAATATTTTTGTTTCCTCCTCTTAATTTAATAATATAGACAGTCGCAATGGACAAGCACTTTGTCCCACCTTGATTTCATCTCATATTGATTATAGTTAATATGGGTTTAAGTAGGCACTTCATTATATATTTTGTTTTCACATAGATATAAAGCATTAGAATAAAAATAAGAAATACTTATGCCCAGTGATTTTCTCTGATTAATACTAAAAATCTAAAGTTTAGATTGGTGTGCCATTGGTATCTTTTTAATGCTCACAACTACTGTGACTCTTTCGTTTAAAAAAAAATGAAATCAAACACTTTTAAAAGAGTTTTAAAAGTAATGCTATGTTTTTAAACATAATAGTAGTTTGAAATTATTTCTTAAATGAACTCTATACATACAGTTATCTTGGCAACATTTTTGAACTGTTATGACATTGTTTTCTTCTTAGGGCTGAGAGGGAGTGGCTGGCCAAAATCAACCAGCTAACTTTATCCTAAGGCAGGACTAGAACTCATACTCTTCCACTTTCTAGCAAGATACCTTTAACCACTCTATCAAAACATCTGTTATCTCTAAAAATGTTAAATTAATGGACCACGTTAAATGTGGGACCATACATTGGTATATAACAGAGGTGTCAAACTCAATTTTACCGAGGGCTACATCAGGGTTCTGTTTGACCTCAGGGGGCTGGGGCAGGCATGCTCAGGGTGGGCATGGCCAGCTCAACATCATTCGTGTTGGGGGTGCCTGTGGTGGCCCGAGTACTCTGCCAGCAAAAACAGGCTCCCAAGCTCTGTTTTTGGCTACAACAGACTCCTGCAACCCTCTGCCAGTGAAAACAGAGCTCAGGAGGGGTGCATGCGGCCTTCCCAAGCTCCAATTTCACTGGCAGAGACACCACAGACCGGTCATTCCCTGTTTCCAGGGCAGCCCCATGGGCCAAATCTAAGCACTCCATGGGCCAGATCCAGCCCCCAGGCCTTGAGTTTGACATCCCTGAGATATAACATGAAAAATGAATGGACATCAGATAAAAGCTCCATTGCCAATTTCTTCAACCATTCTGTATCCATTTTAATATGTTGCTCAATTCAAAGATTATTCAGATGATTTCAGAAATGTTAGGCAAAGACTTTATAAACATAGGGATATCAATCAATCAATCAATCAATGAAATCTTTATTACGATCATAGATCAGCATACAGGAATATTAGTAATGCAGCAAGCAAGCTGAATTCAATTCAGCCTGGAAATGTCTACAAATGAGTGTGATTATGTTATTATGTCACATGAAGAACTACATGGTGAAGAGCTGGAGGCTTATGGGAAATGGTAAAGCCTGATAAACATTTCAGATGGTGACAGTGAAGAGCCCAATGAATATGGATCACTCTCAGGTCAAGTAGAAAAAAACCTTAGGTCAAACAGAAAATTGTTCCTTTGGTTCTGTTCCATTATGCCAAGGAAGTAAAAATGCAAAGTCTTCAGGTCAGAAACTGAGCCCAGGGAGCTTCAGTAGTCATGTGGATCCTTTGAAAATATATCTATCCTGCACAGAAGTTTACATTCTCTGTGGAGTCCTTCCTCAATTGCTACCATGCAATTGTTATTGACTTTTATGTGTTTAGGAGATAAGAGTCTCCTAAAGATGAGAAACATGGCAGAGAGAGTGGTAATAATTCTGGAGTAGACCTCTCCCCTCAGTGTCTCTAGCTGTCTTGGAGCTGAAACCAGGTTGCTTTTGATATGGTAGAAACAACATTTATCAAACAGATAGAAGTGTAGCATGATTAACTTAGGAATATTAGTTTACACAATATAATATTTCAATAACATTTATGGAAAAAATATTGTTTGTTTATATTCTGATTTCGTGCTCTGCCTTTGGGCCAAAATGGCATTTCAGGTAATAATAAAAATACAGATGAGGAAAGTAGTATTATAAAAAGGACAGAGCAATTAAAAACAGAAGGAAACTAAAATGTATAAAACCAGTTCAATAAAAAGAAATAAGCAACCCTCAATTAAAGATCACCTTTGAAGATAAAAATATCCTTTTGCCTGATGACAAAGATAAAGGAATTTTTTTTAAAAAAAAAAACCTGAACTCTTTATTAATAGAAGGGGAACAACAAAATAAAAAATACTGAAGGTTTGTCCCAGAGTGGTTGAGTTGGGTAGGAAAAGGGGAAGATGGAGAAAGGAAGGGAGTGGGATGAGATTACAAGCCCAAAGGAAATGTTAAATGAAACTTCAATGTGTGGAAGTTGAGAAAACAAAGAGAAAGCAAAAAGAAAAAAAGAACCCTCCACACACATACACAGAAAAAGACAGATCATGACAAGGAATGAGATAGTCAAACTTTATTTTCAACCTTCCTTTATCTTCTAAAAATAATTATGAGAGAAGAGAGAATTTTTCAGCATCCAGTTGAGCTTCTCAAAATAACAAGGTGTGGATAAGGATCATAGGGTAGAGTTCAAGACTGAAAGAGTGCAAGATCATCTTTAACAGGCTAAGAATGTTTACAATGGGAAACTGGAAGGAAGATTTCCAGACACATAATGGAAAAGTGTCTCCAGCTTTGGAATGGCTAAGCCAGCTGGAAAATCAGACATGTGTTCAGTATTCTCAGCAACCAAATTGAATAACATTGTCTTGATTTAATTAGAAAATGGAAAGATTTGAATTGGCATTTAGCACTTTAAAGAGTTTCCCAGGACAGATTTCATTACAGGTGTTGACAGGCCTGGCAAATATACCCCTTCCTGATTTCAAAACAACTTGTCAACTACTTTATGTAGACAGAATAAGAAAAATAACTTTTTGGTGTGGGAACAAACTGATACTTTCTGATAACAAGGATTCTAATAATGGTTTCTCAGTCAACTGCATTATTCAAGCTATTTGGATTTGACCGTGTGAAAAGACAAATAATAAAGACCCTGGCTAGCTGAAGCTCATTTTGTTGAACCAACATCATTATATACATAGGCATAATGTACAGAATACATAATTTTTGGTATAATATCTGGGACTGAGTATTGGATCAGCCACATGGACAAGTCTAATTATCTGGAACAACGTAGAAAACAAGATGTTCTTAGCAACTTATCTTTTATAACAAGTGCAGCCAATTGAGATATAAATCTATGTTTCCTGCATATGCAAGTAGCCCATTGAAAAAACTGCTGGTATGGGATGCTGCAGAAAGGTTTATGAGAAGAGTTTTTAAATTCACATATCACACAAAATCACCATTTGCTGAAAAAGTCACAGTTGGCTGGGTTTAGACAATGTGATACTTCATAAACAGGGATGATCAAACCACAAACCAACACACTAAACCCTAACCAAACTATTCATATTATGGAATTTGGAAATGCATCCATTTAATTTCTTTGTTCAGCCACAGATTAAATATCTGTAACAGAGGAAAATATACATGAGAAAGACAAACCATATATTTTGTTAACAGCTTTCATATGGTCAAATATTACATTAAAATATGAGGTATACAAATAACCTCTCAACCCCCTTATTGTTTTGTATTTTATTTCAATGTTCTCTCAGGGAAGAATCTGGAAATCCCATCAATTTCTAAAAGTTATCTACTTACCTGAAGTGACTTTCAGTGATTTAATACCAGCTACCTGTCTGAAATAGTGGCAGCTTCATCTTTCAGAGGTTTTGATCTGAAGTGCTGTCCAGCAAAAGTTAATTCTTCTTTCTATAGATTGTCAGCCTGACTGTCCCTTCAAATTGATAATATTGGTGAAGCATTGGATGGAGGAATGGAGGAAGGATTTAGCACTTTTAAAATGGCAAGAAATCTTTCATGGCAACAGCAGACATTTTCTTTTCCTGGGATCTGCTTAATGTGATGCAACAGAAATCTTTGTCTCTGAAAAAGGCTAGAAAAGTATAACATTGTTGTGTCGAAATAACAAGAAATCAATTTTTGTTTTCTCTGAAAGAAGGAACACCTTAAGTATTACACTTTTTTCTTTTTTAAAGAAATTCAGCTATCATATGTATATATAGGAGATCTGTCCATTTATGATGTGTGTGTTCTGTCCCATGCTCCAAACACCTGGATCGACACCAGTTAAAGGTATATTATAGTTTTTATTCCAAACCAAACT
>JANHJO010005668.1:0-11429 GCA_032468235.1 Pseudoxyrhopus heterurus | reverse complement strand
AAAAACATTTCCTCCAAAAATAATTGAGGAGTAAGGACCAAGCAGCTACACCAAGGCAGGGAAACGAGGTCATAGAGAGTCGAAACGCTTTGGGCTGAGATCTATTGCTACAATGGTACCATCACGCTCTCTCTCCCCAATTCTGTTGATGAAGAACTGTAGGTGTACAGTTTAAAATAAAAAAATAGAAAAATGTTGATTAATAAATCTGGAATCTATGTACATGCCCTATATATTTCTTCTAAATATATGGCACAATATCACATTGCATCCAGAATTCTAATAAATTGTAATAATGTTGTAATAAATATTTTGGTTTGGAAGTTAGTTGGTTTGGAAACATGTTCAATTCATATTTAACAAGGACTAAAAATTTACATCAGATGACCAGTATCCATTACAATTAATTATGCTGTAAGAATTTAACTTTAGCCAATTGTTGCTTCTTCTTATAACAAGCATATGCCATAGTGTGTCTTTAAAGAGATGGTTTGGCAGTGTCCTATAGCAAAGATAGTGCTATAATGGAGAAATAGATTACAATAACTCTGACTTTTCCTGTTCTATCTGCTTTGTGGAAATGAAAAGCTTATCGAGCTTCTGGGGGAGGGGGGCAACACAGAATTTTATCTGGTGGGTTACAAGTTATCTTCTGCATCCAAGTTTCAGCAGACTGCTTGACATCTTTTTCATGAAAAGGAATGAAAGAAATGAAAGTTACGCCTATCAATCTCAAGCCCATTACCCCGCTAACAAGAAAAACCTCTTGCCCTGCCAACTGTTCTGACTGAATCTTCATTCCCTCAAAATTCCTCTAAGCAGATATTGAAGTAATTTCCTGCATATATTGCATTATTTAAAATATATATATATAATGTGCAAACTGAGGCTATGTTTCCACATTCGTAACAACCAATTTATTTTCTTTTACTTATTTCTGGAATGCAAACAGGAGCTCTGAGGCACATATCTCAGAGATCATTATTATTTTACTATTCAAGTCTATCAGACTTCCTAAATCTCGTCTCTCCAGACTACAAATACCATGTTCATTTCAGTCTGACCCTTCTGGAAAAGACCAAGTGCAGAATCCCGACCTATTGCTACTATTCACTACTATTGTAAAGAAGTTTCAGGCCATCAACATTTTGGACGAGGGTTTTTTATTTGAATCCCATCATTACTTACTTCAGCGTAGATCACTTTGATCCTCTAGTCCAAGAAAAAATTTGGGTACTGCATGAACACATCCATGTAATATGCTTGGCAAACAGTAATTAATACAAAGAAATAGTGCTTTGAGTTTTTCTAAACTGCAGCTCCCAGCACCCTCACTATTGTCCACTGGAGCAAGGGCTGGTAGAAGTTATAGTTCTACAAAAAAATGGAAGACTATGGGATTCTAACTAGTCCTCATCATCTGTTAACGACCCCATAATCCCTTGTGGGGTGGAGTCTGGGCAACTGAATGGAGCTGAGTGTTTACTGGCCGGATGCCCTTCCTGTCATCAATGAGGAGTTATATTCAGCAGATATATTCTCATTGTGCCCAGAGAGAAAAATATCTGCCTCTACCTAGGATCGAACTCACAGCCTCCTGATTGTGAAGTGAGAACTCCACCTCTAGGCCACCGCACCACTCATGGGATTCTAACTAATGAAAAGGAAAATTACTGTGTAAGAATGCTAGTTTTAGGAAGTTTATTTTTTATAGGAGAGTGCTTATGACTATAGTAGCCCAGTCACACTCTCTACCTACCTATTTAGTAAAGGCATAAAGAGCTCCATTTGAAGGCCTCTGTGAAAATGCTCCCTTATGAACATCTAATGTAATCATGTTATTTACAAATTAGGTGACCTCTAAGATCCATGAATATCACTGTAATGAAAATTTGATGGAGACACTTCACTTTATCAGAACAAAGAGTTATGGTGAGCTCAAAATATCTCAGCCAGCCACCCCACATTGCTAAAAATGGTCTGCAAGTTATGCATATGCCAGAAGTCACTGTGACCTAGCAAAGTAAGACAATCCTTCTATTTTGAGAAACAGAAGTAAGGAACCATTTCTCATGGCATGGTTCCCTTGCAAGGGTTATTTCAGTTAAAGTCTTGACAAAGCAAAACTTTCAAAGATCTGCACAAGCCTAATAAGCCATCAATAACAGTCATTGTTTGTTATTTGGCAGAAGTTATTTTGCAGAAGAGCAAATATGCAATGAATTACCGGTGAACGTTAAATATTTTAACGAGACATCATCTTGCAAACAGTTAAAAAAAAAATTCTGCTGCAGGAATAAAAGAAGGATTTGTAAGTTGCGGGGGACATATTTGTTGCTACCACATGGCCTTTGGTGAGGGAACTTGTTATACCTACTAAGTTTGATAGATAAAACATTGAGTGTGCCATGAATCATCTGACTGCTAGAAATGGAGTTTATAAAAATATAATACATATTCAAGGTTATGAGGCAGAAAGACCTCCAGGGAAGTCATTGATCATAAACTAAGCTGCTTCTTGAAAGACATAGAAAGAATCTATAGAACTAATAATGTTCTTGTTTCTGAAATAAATGTAAGAGAGCGGAAAAGTAGGAAGAGGCTGAAGATTGCAAACAGTGGGATGGAAGTGGGGTCAACAAAGAGATTTCTGCTGACTACAAAGCTTTTTGATAAATTTATCACTCAAATAAATGGGAATTTTTATTTTGGTAATATATTGTATCTTAAAAATGAACTCAGTTTTTATTGATTTTGAAGGCAACACTTGCAAGTATGAAAGTAATAGCTTTTTGATTGATTCAGTCAGCACGAGTTAAGTTTGGTGAATAAAAATGGAATTAATCAGTTAGGACTGATTTAGAACCACTTTTACACTATGGATTTCCATTGTGTCATTGTTCTCTTGTTAAAGATGGGCTAAAATAATTCGCACGGAAAGAAAGGATTAAATGATTGGAAGTCAAAGGTGAAAAAGTGAAGAACTTCTTCAAGTAATGAGTCCTGCCTGAAGTTAAACCAATCTAATCTCAACATTGGCTTAAAGAGACACCCAAGACTTCCATCAGTTTTCCATCGGAAGAGATAATTAGGTTATACGTATTTTCAAAAATTGTCAGAGTCAGAGGATTTGTCAAATGATGTAACTCATTGGTCTATAGTGAAGATTTAATTGTTTGACACCGTTATTGAAGACAATTTCCAGGCCACTTTAGCAAATAATCTCCAACTAGGATTTAAAACCAATATCTGAAATCTTTGGGCAGTTAATTTATTTATTCATTTATTTGTTGGAATTTCTATGCCGCCCCACTCCCAGAGGACTCCTGGGATATGTTCCTCCTTCATCTCCTTCTGGCACTGCACCATGGCAAGTTATTGTAAGGAATAAAATTGATAGCATTTTTTTTTTTTTACTTAGAAGGGCTGTTGATTTTGATGAGATTTATTTATCTAAATAAAGGTCTTTAATTAACAATGAGCCTCCCCTCAATGAAAGATTCGATTTCATATTTTCAACACAATCGGATTTGATCACTTCATTTTAAAGATAAACTAATTTACTTCATCTTGAAATGTATTGATTTGTCTGCAGAAACATTTGCACATCACATACATCAGAGTCTGTATCGTTTATGGGTCTAGGACAACTCACCACGGCCATGGGACAACTCACCACAAGAGTTCCATTAATATCGAAAAAATGGTGGAATAGAATCATTAGAAAAAGAATGCCAAAGGAAGTACAAAGTGAAATGTGAATGACAAAAATTAATTTTTCAAAAAAATATTTTAAATAATTAATTTGAATTGTCCCACAGCAAAATTGTTGTTTGGCGAGTTGCCATGTTGTGTTGTCCTGCAGTGAGTTGTCCCATTCTATAGTTTGCAAACATACATCTATTTTGCTTCTCCAGCCATCAAGTAGTGCTTAAATTTTTTATTAGTTTGAGGGGTCTCGTGGAGGAAGATGTTGAGGGATAGACCAAGTGATGAAAGCAGCATGATGCTATCACAATACAAAATTTGTCCCTTTTGTATGTTCATTGTAAAGTCTCCAGCACCTATAAAAGGGATGGAGCTTGTCCTACAATGGAATGATGCTTCTTTCATCATTTTCACAATATCAATCAATATCAATATCAACTTCCAATGCTGCAATGACCTCCATCATTAAGCCATCAAAAATTAAACATTGCCCAGTGATAAATGCAAATTGTTGCATGAATTTTCTGAATTTTCATGGGTATCTGAATTTAGTTTACCTAAAATGTGTAGGCATATTTATTTGTTTTATATATTCTTTAGCTGAGAAAGGCATTCATATTTGCCTCCATCCAAACATGAAATCAAATGTGGGGAGATTCAGAATCAACAAAATAAAACATGTGTGTGTGCAATTCATAATTAAGTTATGAAATTCACAAATATCAGCGGAAAGAAATCACTAATTTAGATGGTTTTAAAAGAAAATTCATGGAGAATAGGGCTATCAGTTATTACAAGGTTTAAGGTCTGTATGTTATCTCTTGAATGACAGGAAGCATCTCTGAATATCATTGCTTGACAGAAAAAGTTGAAATGGATTACTAAGGATAGGTATACTGAGAATAAAATAAAATGCTTCAGAAATATCAGTAGCATTACATATTGTTGCAAAGAAAATTCCATATAGTGACCATCTTTATCTATTATCCTCTTGTCTGCTTGTAAAATCTCAGGATGCACCTGATTGAAACAAAACACTTGAAACAAATGTCTGATTACAATTGTCCCTGATCCAGTAGGACACTTGTTACTGTATACTAATTGCTGATGAACTCTTTTGTTAATTGTTAATTAACTGCAGAAAGTATAGTCCTGCATTGCACACTGCCAATGACAGCTTTATTCAAAATGGATAAGGATATTTTCAATATGTTTTGAATCACATCACTTCAGTTGTTGTGCCAGTTTTAAAAAAATGGTTCCACTCATCCATTATCCTTCCAAGATTGCTGCTTTCCTTGACCGCACAGGCCATTTTTTTCTAGAATAATAATAAAATGTTATTGTTACAGAGTAATAAAAGGAGAAAAAATAGCTAAAGCAAGACAGGATTCAGTTATAGAAGCTGGGGAACTTTCAGTGGATTTACAACTGATAAGCCAAGACGATGACTTAGAAAAGGATGTTTCACTGGATCCAAGAAAGACACTGGCTGAGGTTTTAAAATTCAGAAGAGAAATACAAATGGCAAACCAAAAGACAATTTTCTTTCCTATTAGATTTACAAAAGTTAAGAACCTCAAAAAAGACAAATCCACTAATTGAATGAACTAAAGATTAAGGCTGTTAGAAGTAAAGGAAGAAATATAAAGTTGGTTTATTTGATTGAGGTTAAAACAAGATATGTTTCATAACCCTTTATGAAATTTCTGCTGATACCAGACCAAAAAATATGATGTTTTATATAGATGAGATATGGCAAGATAATTGTTTGTTATCTTACAATGGGGTGAAAAGTCACTAAATCTTATTCGTTTATACTTATGATGAAGGTTGAAAAATCATTACTATTTCTTTTCTATTTATATTATATTCTTGCTTTTCTCTTTCTTCTGTCTTTCTTCTTTTTCCTTGCACTTTTTACTCCTTTCCTTTCTCCTCCCTTTTCTGGTTCAATTTTTACTTCATATTAGATTTTACTATTTTAATTATTGTTTAAAATATAGTGTAATATAAATGTGAAGCTGGGGGACAGTTCAACTGAACTGGAATTTTGCCCTTAGTGTTGAAGCATTTATCAAATTACTGCTTCAGACAAGATTGCCATTTTTCTTATCAGTAAAACATTTTTTCTCATCTGCATTTAGCAGAACTCTATAAAATACCTGAACTACATTTTTATAACAACTCTACATGAAGCTTTCTATGTTTATGTAAGTTTTTAACTGACTTTTAGGACCTCTCCATGAAATCAAATCTGAGTCACCATTTTGTTCAACCTATTTAACGTGACCTGGATTGCTTTCTCCTTCAAATGCTTCTTAACTTCCTCCATGACTCACAGAGGTTAATGTCACTAAAATGCTATCAAGATGAAAAATGTGTTATTTTTTCTGACACATAACTAATAATGCTAAATGTGTTATTGTTGTTGTCAGCAATAAAAATAAATAATGGCCATTCTAAATTTTGCTTAGCTCAAGAAAAGCTTGCATAACGATGGCTCACAACCGTACTGCTGCAGACACTGTAGGATTTCCAAGTTTGTACTATAACTCTCTTCACATTAAAAGCAGAATAGCCAGAGGCTGAATAGCATGCCAACAGAGATGATTCTTTGCCTTCTGAGCTGGAAAACTCCATTCACTGTTTCAATATATCTTTTATTTTGTTTTATTAATTTAAATTGAATTACAGAACAGGAAACAAAAGAAAACACAAAGAAAATAACAATGCA
Source organism: Pseudoxyrhopus heterurus (assembly GCA_032468235.1). Taxonomy (NCBI): domain Eukaryota; kingdom Metazoa; phylum Chordata; class Lepidosauria; order Squamata; genus Pseudoxyrhopus; species Pseudoxyrhopus heterurus. The sequence continues at coordinate 4,984 of JANHJO010005668.1, read as the reverse complement.
AATACATACATTCTCAAGGAAAACAACAATCCTGTGCAAAAGGTGCTTGGGGAAAAAAACAATTATTAGTTAAGTGTATATAGGTAGTCCTCGACTTATGACCACAATTGAGCCCAAATTCTCCATTGCTAAGCAAGACGGTTGTTAAGTGAGTTTTGCCCCATTTTACCACCTTTCTTGCCACGGTTAGGGGACTGAAGGCTAAAACATATGAAGATTGGTTGCTGGAATTGGGTATATCTAGCTTAATGAAAAGAAGGAATAGGGGTGAGATGATAGCACTGTTACAATATCACAGGGGCTGCCACAAAGAAGAGGGAGTCAAGCTATTCTCTAAAGCACCTGAGGGCAGGACAAGAAGCAATGGGTGGAAACTAATCAAGGAGAGAGGCAACCTAGAACTAAGGAGAAATTTCCTGACAATGAGAACAATCATTAGAACAACTTGCCTCCAGAAGTTGTGAATTCTCCAACCCTGGAAGTTTTTAAGAAGAGATTGGACAACCATTTGTCTGAAATGGTATAGGGTTTCCTGCCTGAGCAAGGGGTTGGACTAGAAGACCTACTTTCCTACTCAGTTATTCTGTTATACCATAGAGCTGTTGTATCCCCCACCGGTCATCTTCTGGCAGCTCGAAGTTCTCCGTGTCCATCCATTGGTAGAAAGGGGCCATGATGGCAGAAGGGTCGTTCGAGTGCTCTAACCCCAACGCATGACCCAACTCATGGACGGCAACCAGGAAGATGTCATTTCCTGAAAGGCAGGGGGCAGGAAATGAACTCGGGGCCAAGGACGCTGTTGAAAAACCCTACCTCATCCTTCAGCTGTTGCAACTTCCCTCAACCTGCAGGAACTGCGGAAGAGAGAGATTGCTTCACAGCAGAAAATCAGGACTACGTAGCTCAGCAAAACCTTGGGGACGTGGAGGATGGAACCTCTTCTACGGGCATCCATCCTCCACGTCCACGGGAAGAGAGAGATTGCTTCACAGAAGAAAATCAGGATCACGTAGCTTGGCAAAACCTTGGGGATGTGGAGGATGGGGGCATCCCCCAGTTCTGACCCCCAAAAAGTTCTCACACAGGATGGGGCAAAGGGAACCAACAACGCGATCAAGGAAGTCTAGAGAAGTGGAAAAGAGAAGCAGCTTTCTGTTGCGTCCCGAGCGAGTGAATAGCGCAGATGGGATTAACCACAGATGGATCACCCTCCGTGAGTCACTTCCACAATCTCTCTGGCTTCCGGGTTCCTCCAAGGGTCACACAGTCTCCATCCCCACCTCCCTCAAGGCTGCCCCATCATCCCACCCTCACCACTGAGGTCATCGTTGCGAGAGGTCCAAGGCTCGGCCACGTCGAAGTGAGTGTCGCCCCCGATGTGGGGTCCTGGGAAGTAGGCGTGGGCCAAGAAGCCGCCTTCGCCGTCGAACGGGGTGCTATCCCCGTGGAAGCCGTCGGCGAAGAAGATCATGATGTCGGCCTGCGGTTCGCGGCCTTCCCGCACGGAGGAGTAAGGCACCTCGCGGAAACGCAGCGGCGTCACCGATTGCCAGATGCGGAAGGCCCGTCGGATCGCGGCAAAGGTGGCCTGTTCGCCAACCTTGGGCGTGTAGTTCTGGATGCTACGATAAGGGCAAAAAAATAAAAATGAGGTTCTAGAGCCACGGTTGAGTCCATCCCGCAGTCTTACATCTCTAACCAGGATCCACAAACTGGGTTTGCTCCACACAACCCCTTTTTGTTTCTTTAATGGAAAGACAACTTGTCTACTGCCAAAACCCTTCACAATCCACAACACTGTGTCCTATAACCTAATGTTTTCTAAGTGTCTCGGGGGTACAGCTGCCAGAATGGCCAACTAGCGCCCCATAAATTCGTAGAAAGGAAGAGGGTTTAGAGATATTCTAGTCTAACCCCCTGCTCAAGGCAGAAATCCATGTTTTTGAGGTTCCACCACAGCTGAAGGACCTCAAGTTAGCAAAGCTGCTGTGATCTGTTGGATAGATTAACCCAGCTCACTTGTCTCTCCCAACCTCAATTTTTGACTTCTCTCAATGATAAATCAAGAACTCCCTCTATTTTCAGCCTTATTAATCAATACTCCATCTTATTTTGATATCTTTGATTGTCGCTTTTAACATCTCCAGATGTTAATCAGGAAGATACAAGAAATCTTCCAGGGAACCTGAGAATCTGGACTTATAACAGTAAGATCTAGTGCATTGTTTTACTTGAAGATGGGTGGACTTCCAACTCCCAGAATTCCTTAGCCGGGAAGTTCAACCTCGGAAATTTTAAGATGGGTGGACTTCAACTCCCAGAATTCCCCAGCCAGGAAGTCCAACCTCGGCAACTTTAAGATGGGTGGACTTCAACTCCCAAAATTCCCCAGCCAGGAAGTCCAACCTCAGCAACTTTAAGATGGGTGGACTTCAACTCCCAGAATTCCCCAGCCAGCATGGCTTCAAGTTGCCAAGGCTGAGAAACACTGAATTAGAGATTTTATGCTAAATTTCCAATGGAAGCCACTCAAGTTCTCTCTTTTAACTCAGGGATTTCTGCAGAGCTCTGAAAATCCCAACAGTCACCCTCCCCTGCTCTTCACTCTGCGCAAGAGACGTCCAGCCCTCCCCAATGCCCGTCCTCAAAGGGCCCCCGGCTTGCCTTCCACACTTCCAGGGGATTCCTGACCAAAGCAGAGAAGCTCTCCGAGGGCCAGACGAAGGGAACAGACTTTGCCCGATGCCAGCAAGGCTGAACCCTTCTGTCGAGGGCGCACGGCCAGGATGCTGGAAAGGAAAGAGAGCCTCCCTAGGGAACCCTCCTCAGAGGATGAGCCTCTTGGATCGAACTCTGCCCGACGAAATGACGTCTGGGATTGGCTCTCTTGCCAGCCGGGGAGCCACATCTGCCCTGGGCCAGCAACTTCAAGAGCTCCTCCAGGAACAGCTCCAAGTGAGCCAGGAAGGGAAAGGCTGTACAGGGACCAGTTCCAGGAATCTCTTCCTGCGTCCAGCCAGTTTCTTAGTTCTCTTTTCCTGGAAGAACAGCAGGCAATCAGGCAGCCTGCTGAAAAAGAGTCACCAGCCCGCACGACAGGGCCACGATCAGTGCCACGTGCAACTGGCTCTTCGAAACAAGGTGGCACCTCAAATTCAGGTTACCCAGAACAGAGAAGGAGGAGGAGGAACATCCAGCCAAAACTTCTGGTAGGAGAAATGGAACAGGGAGAAAGGGACCGGCAAACCTCTTTCCGAAAAAACAGGAAACCTCTCAAAGCCTCTCCTGGGGGCTTTGCCCAGCACAGGGCATCAGTGCCAGCTTCCCCCACTGCAGCAGGCAGAAACTGCACTCCAAAGAAGGGCAGAAGGGAACTGAAATGGCCTCTTCCTCTCCCCAGGACTAGGAAAGAGGCCCTATCCAGCCTGCAGCTTCCTGAGAGAGCAACTTACCTGGCTGGATGCTCCCATCTGGGCAGCCTGGACTTGGGAAGCCACCTGTTGCTGCTGCTGCTGCTGCTGCTGCTGCTGCTGTTGCTGCTGCTGCTGCTGTTGCTGTTGCTGTTGCTGCTGTTGCTGCTGCTGCTGCTGCTGTTGCTGCTGCTGCTGCAAAGCTCTGACCTTAAGGAACAGAACCAAGAGTGGATTCTACAGCGCTCAATCTCATGGCCGTCTCTCCAACGGGCAGGGACTCCCGTATTTCCCATCTGTGCCCAGACCCTGAGACACAGCCCGATTCCTGAGGAGCCTGGCAGCCGCTTCCAAGCCCAGCTGAAGGATTTCTTTCAAGCCTGCTACAAATTTGGGAATCCCACAGAAGGAGCCTGGATGCTGGCTCCGTGCGCAGAAATGCGAATGCTGCCAGAAGCCTAGCAGGGCCTCCTCTGGTCTGCGAGGCTTCAAAACACTGAGAATCGCCCGAGTTTGTGAACTGCACACCCAGAAACTGTTGCCCACAAACATGAATCTGATATTGAAGTGCAGATATATCATTTCACACCCATTACCTTTCAGGGTAAGAAGCATTATACAAAGAGTATAAAGACACAGAGAAAAAAATTAAAAGGCAGAAGACAGCAAACAAAGAAAATTCAGCTACATCAGCACTAGTTACTAAATTCCTCAATACCTCTCTCTTGCAAAGCAATCTTGCTTTTACTGTACGTTACCTCGTGATTTTATTGTTCAAATGCCTCACCTCTCCAGGAAAAACCACCTTCCTTGGTCTTCATTTTGTTCCTCATTATTTCTCTCTATTTGATTAAACTATCACAACATGCTTACTTCATACTCGCTTTTGTATTCCTCTTTTTCTCTTACCAATCACATTCCTCTGCTCTCAGCTTTCTTTTACGTATTTTATGATATATGCAACAGCCATGTTCCATTTAATAAAATGGACAAAGTATAGTCTTATACCTAGCTACTTTATAGATTTTTTAACAAATAGACTATACTATCTGGTTTTTACCAGTATTTGCATTTCTTCATTCACTCATACTTAGAAAACATTTTCTCATCTATTTTTTGTTTTTTACACACACACACACACACACACACCTTGAACTGTTCGCTCCATTTTCCCTGACAAACATATTTATCCCATTCTTTGATACAATAATTTTCACATCTTTTATTCCTGGTTATATCGTATCATCTATTAAAGATTTGCTGAAAACCAGATTTTAACCAACAAGCTATACATTTTTGTCTCTCTACGCTTCTATCACCGCAAACATTTCATGTACTTTTAATCCACAATATATTCTTCCAAGCAAGGGGACATCATCTCAGTGCTAAATATTGCCAGGCATCTCATCTGCATTTATATACATTGTATTTTCATCAAATGCCACTTTTAATTTGATTTGATCTTGGAGGAGGGGGCTGACCTGGCATGTATCACCAAAACCTGGCTGGGCCAAGAGGGGGGTGTCCCCCTTGTTGAAATGTGCCCTCCCGGGTTTAAGGTGTTGCAGCAGCCT
>JANHJO010005666.1:45339-63855 GCA_032468235.1 Pseudoxyrhopus heterurus | reverse complement strand
CTCCCTCTCCCTCTCCCTCTCCCTCTCTCCCACCTTCTAGTTCTATTCATGACCAAGCCGCTCTCATCTAATGTAATTGCCATCTCTAGCCCTGCCTCAGCTCTGCATTCCTGACTGCTGAGAATCATCCAGCAAAGCCACCTGTCTCAGACACACTTACCTGAGTGCTTTCTGTTGTCGAGGATCATTTCGCCACCTTCGGGTCACTGTATTCAGTGGACTCTGAGTGGTTTTTCTCGAGTGGGAGACAAGCGACAAGCTCTAACACCTGTAGCCAACTGAATCCTTAAAATTGACAAGAGTGAACAGTCCTGCACATCTCATCCATACTGCCCTTCGGCATCAATATGTTTTATTGTCCTAAATTAAACATTTTTTAGGACAAAACTAATGCAAGGTTTCAAACTTCATAGATTGAGGTTTGGTAGATCTGATGTCTTCTTCTAGCTTGTAAGTCAATGTGGCTTCACTGGCTGCAATGTTGGTAGCCTCTATGGAGGACAGTGTTATCTGGATCTCTGGCTACTGCTATTCTTAAGAGTGCTTCAGAACACTAGAAAAAGTTCTTCACAGACCTCTCCATATTTCTAGAATTATCTCTTGAATACTAGTTTGGATATTTGAAATAATGGATGCAACAGTCCTAGATGTCCTGACCTAGATCATGGAAACTCACTTGTACCGATTGTGCTACTTGTGGCAGGTAGTTCTGCAAATTGTCAAGTGTGGTTTCTATGAACAGAAATCTGTCAGTTTTATGAGCTGGCAGCTTTTGGATATCTCCCAATGACTTTGACTTCTGTATCCCTTTCCTCTTGGCCATGAATGACAGCCTGGTGGGCAGGTTCTTTTACTAGAATTCTGTGAATGCTTTAAATATTGGCAATCTCTAATAGTTACAGTGTGAAATCCTCCAGGAAGCAATCTAATACACATGGTTCTAGGTAAAGTGAGTGACTAAATAGAAAGTGTTATGTGCAGAGGGAGAAACTTGAAGAAGAGGAAAAAGAGCTATGACCAAGGAAACAGATAAGAGAAATTTGGGACCAAGGCAGAAATGTAAACCAAGATGACATCTCAGTTTTGACCTTCCCTAGTTGTTCCACGTGTCAAAGAATTGAGGCTTTTGAACTATGGTGCTGGAGAAGACTCTTGCGAGTCCCTTGGACTACAAGGCGATCAAACCGGTCAGTCCTAGAGGCGATCAACCCTGACTGCTCTTTAGAAAGCCAGATCCTGAAGATGAAACTCAAATACTCATGAGAAGGAAGGACTCACTGGAGAAGAGCCTAATGCTGGGAGTGATTGAGGGCAAAAGAAGAAGGGGACGACAGAGAATGAGGTGGCTGGATGGAGTCACTGAAGCAGTCGGTGTGAGCTTAAATGGACTCTGGGGGATGGTAGAGGACAGGAAGGCCTGGAGGAAAGTTGTCCATGGGGTCGCGATGGGTTGGACACGACTTTGCAACTAACAACAACAATATGTACAATGGTGTTTAACTGAATAGGTATGTATAGAATTGCAGTAAGACATGTACATTTTTGGTCATTGATGCCCATGCTCCCTCCACTATCAACTTACAGTGTAGCACTCACATATTCTGCCAGCATTTAGAAATTTTCAAACATCCTGCAGCTACCTATCAAGATGAATTATTTGTTTGCTAGCCTTTGGCTCATTCTACCTGTTCTCAAGGATTATTTAAGAGACACACTAGGTGAATTTGCACAGTGCAGAAATGAACAAATGGATGGTTCTTTCAACTTGGGCTCCAATGACTACCAAATTTCAATTATCCCTTAAAAAGTAGTTCAGTTTTTAAAAAGTGCAATAAAGATTAATACCATGATTTAGAGATTGCCATGCAGGAAACGTTGGCGTTTGAGTTCTGCTTCATAATTATGCCATTTTAAGCATCAGCATATGCTGATGTACTGGAAGGATAAACACATCAGGCTTTACCTGATGAGGAGGGAATATTTATTTAGCAATAAAGATTTGGAACTGCTTCATGCCCATCCCCTAATCACCTCCTCCTCTGCCCACAAATCCTTCCTTAAAGAGTCCCCTGCCAAATTCAACTGTGAAAGCCTTCCATTTCCTCTCTTCTGAACATTTGCCCAGATCATCTGTCAGGTGCAGCTAAGAAAAGGGCAACAATCTTGTGATTCTCATGTTTTTTGAAGCATTCAAAATGTGGGGGGATCGGGGGCAGGAAACATACTCAACAGACACTTTCCTTATGTCCTTGCTTGACTGTTAAGGAATACATTGCTCAGTCTTCTGCCTCACCAACTTTTTTACATGTAAGTGATTTTAATTTATTTTTTTATTTATTTGTATCTTGCCTTTATTATTTTTTTACAAACAACACAAGGTGGCAAACATATCCAACACACCTTCCTCTTCCAATTTTTCCCATAACAACAACCCTGTGAGGTGGGTTGGGCTGAGAGAGCTGGCATTCATGGCTAAGGCAGAACTTGAATTCATGGTCTTTCATTTTCTAGCCCAGTACTTTGGACATTATGTTCATTTATAGAAAGGCATGGGAAACCCCTAGATTTTGCAAAATAAATATAGTGTGTGACAATAGCCTACTGCTTTGTTTGGAAGTATACCCATCTATTAAAAAACACTTTAAAAGGCAAAGGTCAAGTGGTATGTGCAGACAGAGATGAAGGGAACAGATTGAGAGAAAGTGGTTCAACATACCAAGAAAGTGAATTATTCAAAGCTAAACAGAGATTATAATCCACGTTTCAGATTATGATTAATATATTATGATAGTCTAGAAAGATTGACATTGCAGTCCTAAGAACTGTTAGTTGAGAATAGATCCTACTGAAAACAGGACTTCCTTCTGATTAACTATGAAAAATATTACCCTCTGACTTATATATACAATCACTGCCATCAATGCTATGGTTTGTGTACATGGAGTTCCAGTGATGTTCAATTCTTCAACAAATAACTCTTGATCTGAATGCAGTTTAGAACTGGTATGAAAACCATACTCTGAGTTCAGGATCTAAAGCAATATGGGGAAAAAGCTACATATCCAGAAAGGGAGCCTGATTTACGAGGTAGTCCAACTCTAAATCTCTCTTTGTGGTACTTGAGAATTAACTGTTCCTTCTCACTTATAGATTTTGTCAATGTTTCTTTGTTCCAAACCAGCAAGGAGAAGATACAAAAATTATTTATGTTGGAATTATTTCCAACATAAAGCTTCTATGCTAAATTTTATTTTATTTGAGAGAAAATGAGGAATGGCATTTGAAACAGCAGCAGTCTTCCCCCACCCCGCAAACACACATCCAGACAGAAATGCATCTTGAAATGTTGTAGTCCTTTTTGTACACCTGTTACAGGTACTGCAGCTGAGGGAACAGGAAATGCAAGGTATTCTGGAACTCTATTTATACTCTAGGATATAATAGCAAGAGAATCTTGAAAACCAGTCAGTTTCTCTCTGATACTAAACAGAATCAAGTCAGGATTATCATGCGTTTCTTTATCATACCAGGGCTAAACTGATGTTTACTTAACGCTTTCTTCCCTCAAAGCTGTCTCCATATTCCCCTATATGTACACATAGATATATACACACAAGGAGGCTAGAATTACTAGCCTGAAAATCTTGGCATACTGGTCATATTCAGGATGCTATTTTTTGAAATTATTTAGCAGCTTCTCCTAAATAGAGGGGTACACAGAACCGTGCAAAACAGGTTCTTTATCTCTAGCAAGAGGCAGACCTTGAAAATAACCCAGCCCTAAATTCTTCAGGAAGAAAAGCAGTGCTCTTGAAATCCAGTGGCAAATCCAGAGGTTTATTAAAGTAGAGAGTATTAAAAAAACTAAATAGTTCAAACAGTGACTTTATACACATTTAGTTCCCCATCGCAATTAAGTCAGATCAGGATTCTATTAGCTCCAAGGGGATTCCTGATGAAAAGATCCTTTCCACTGTTGCTCTTTCCATGATCTATACTTGCTCTTTCCATGACTCATATTACCCATTATTACACCAGACTTTTCTATCCAAATTCATTCCACATACATTGGTCTTCAACTCACCTATTCAGCCAAAATGAACAAAGATCTTTGATTATATTGGCTAATGTTTATGGGAATTGGAGACTAATGCACCTGGACAGGTACCAGTTAAGAACAGCTTCCCTAAGCTATACATTGCTAGAAGAGACCTAAGTCACTGCTGCATCTAGGACTTGGTAGAATTCTCCCAAGACACTGATAAATTTAGAAACAGTAAGCCCATCATGAGCATGGATGGACTTCCAGTGTGAAAAACACCCAATTCTAAGAAATTGTTTCAGAATCATTTGAGAATTCTTTTAATATCTCAAATAATTCTGAATATCTTTTTTTCTTTTTGCCAAGGTTGACACTATTTTGAACGAACCAAGAATTTTTGCCGATCGAGATCTAACTGATAGCTTGGAAAACCCTTGGATAATACAATTTTGGTTATTGTTCATTGATCAAAGTTTGCTTCCCTTTTAAAACATCTAATAAATATGAGAATTATTTATTATGTATTTATATTTATTAAATTTATATGCTGCCTGTTCAAGGAGACTCTGAGTGGCAAATAAGATTGCCCATCATTCCCTGAAAGCTCCATACAGAAACACAAGGAAAGTTCCATAGGTGACATCATCATATGTCTATCTAGTGATATCCACAGAGCAAATGGAAAATGAAAGGTGACGCCACTCGATTGACATGCAAGGACACTTGGTGGAGGAGATGGACTGTTTGCAGAGGACTACAAGTTCCAGCCTGCAAACACACCTCTGTTTAAACTGAGATGACTAAAAGCTATGTGTTTGAATAGAAGCAGCAATCTCTGATGCTGAACCAACCGCCTTGTCTTCTGCTGGAAGAATACCGAAAAAGCCTAGTGCACTTTCTGATTCCTGTTCATTCCTGTTTTTTTGATCAGACTAAATCCAGAGGCAAGGGAAAAAATAGTCAGAAAAGGGTCACCTTTTTCGGGCTTCGTGCCATTTCGTAATCCAAGCTGTGACGCTTTCATCAGCTTCAAACTTTATTTTCCCAGAAAGCTTTTGACAATCTTTTAGCAGCTATTTCATCATAGTTTGTTTTTAAGAGAGCTATGAGCTTAATTTTTGTTTTCTTGCTAGTGTTTTCCCACAAGAGAGCTTCTTACCTATGTCAGTGCTGTTTTTTTGGACCAACCAACTATTGATTCATTGGTTGTGACAGGATTTGACCCACCAGCCAGTCACCCAAGCCTGAAGTGGTAGGCTAAGAGAGAGTGACTGGCCTAAAGTCACCAGCTGGCTTTCATGCCTAAGGCGAGACTGGAACTCACAGTCTCCTTGTTTCTAGCCTGGTGCCATATCTACTAGTGTACTAGACAAAACTGGCTCTCAACTTACGCTTTCCATTTCTTTCATTAATACTCAGAAGCGTCAGGAAGGAAGAGCCCTGGCACTTACCTTTGCTTCATCATTAATGTCCCAAGTGAAGGAGATGGCATTATAGGCTATCTCTTCAATATTATTTATGGTGTTGAAGCTCTCCTTATAATCAGCTGTTGACAATATAAAGGAGGGAAATATATTAAAATAACTTAAATTGACTGACAAACACAGACCCCCAATTAGAACAGTCATTTTTCTTCTGAACTGTCTTGGAGAAGACAAAAGAAATCTAAATGTTTCTCTGAGCACCCCTTGAAGTTTTTATTTAAGTACAATGCAGGAAATGAAATTAAGAAATAGCGAAGGAGACAGGCAAAACCTGCTACCTTCGTCATGCCTTCAATTCTCCTTTAAAAAATGTTAGACAGCACAACCAGGATATGTTGCTCTTCATAAAAACTCATAATAAAGGAAGATTTGCATGTGCGTCTGCCTTTGAGTGCTAAGCATTAATCCCCACTTTTATTTACAAGAGAAAAAAAAAAAAGATTGACTGCAGCCCAGCCTTCAAACCAAAGGAGCTGGAAATGGGCCAATCACAGCTTGGCTGTAGGCAAATGGGTATCTGTAATGTCATCTTTCATCTCCTTGCCCAAACTGTACCTAAGGCTTGAGTTCTGCCAGCGACTCAATCTTGGAACCTGTTTTGCAACCTCAAAGCGTCCTTTCAGATCTCTGACTAAGAAGCAATAGCAGCTTTGCCCATGTGAAGAGTGCTTTTCCCTTCTGCACTGAGTCATCACTTCGGATCCATACATTTACAGAGCCAAGATGCTCCAGGATTGATGGCATGAACTATAGGCAACATTGAGGCCAGAGGGGTTTTGGGGTTAAGAATGAAAAAAAATACATGCTATTTTGGGAAAGAGGGATAGAAGAAAAAGAGGATCCTAAGTGGCGATGACTGAAAATTTAATGAAGTTCAGAAAATAGGATTATTCAATTTTCTGCGATGTTCAGATACGATAAACTTGATATAGGCAGATACTGCAGCACAAAGCTGTAACGGCCACAGCCACTTCTGCTTGAGCAACCTTGCAACCAGAAGCTTGAAACGCAGTCCACCCAACGAACCATTCTCCAGCTTTCAGCGTTAGAGATTCCTTTTAACATCCATCGCAAGTTCAAACTTCTTTTATTCAACTGTGGACCCATTTGATTGATCGATCAGTTGGTCAATTGACCAAGCAACAGAGATTGGTATATTTGTTTAAATCTGTAATTCTCTCCCACTGAGATATTCTGATGAGCAGTTGGATTTCCATCTAACCCCAAAAGAGGGACAAGCAAGATTGGGAACCATGGAAAGCGTTGACTGAAGATGATCCTGAGCTCACAAGCAAACACAAGACCTGTAACCTGCTACGTCGAATTTTGGCACCTGCTGCTTGAGAGCTTCTTACCTATGTCAATGCACCTTTGTTTAGCCGTGTGTTGCCTGGAGTGCCAGTACTTCCAGTGCCTGAGCTGATCCTCCCGGCTTTTGTCCTCAGCAAATACAACCATGATGACACTCTGCAAAGAGGAGGAAAGAGAAAGGCGGGGGGGGAAGTAGAAAAGCTTCATTAACAGTAAAGCCATATGGTGGGGGGTGACAGAGGGGTGTATGTGCCCGTTTTTTGCTGAAGGGTGGACAGTTACTACTTAAGACTAGCAACTCTGGAAATTTATCTCTGCCTTCTGTATCCGTGGGCTCTGAGGGGCAAGTGAAGTGAACTTTCCAAGTTTAGAAGAATAAGCTTTTCAGATTTGAGAAGGACAATACACAGCCGCAAGGAATTAACCACAAAGGGTGCCTGAAAACCAGGGAAAAGGCCAAATCGCTTCCTCCATCTATTATTCAAAACAGCAACACCTTTCTTTCAAAAATCTCACAGGCTGAAAAATAAAGTTCTGGAGATAGACCTACAATAGCTACAAAAGTCAAAATCCTTAGACAATAACGTAATAACATTTCAAGAAATCGTAACTTGGAATAGTTTAGGAAGCAGCATAATAATAAAATAAAGGAATATTCTTTTTAAATAGGCTGATATTCCCTACGTTCTTCCAAAAGAAAGGAAGAACCTCTATTTATTTGGGAAAGTTAGAAATAAACACCTGCTCTTTGGAAAAAGGATTACTAAGTATTACTGAGGAAGTCTGGTTCATTATAAGATCATAATCAATTGCATGTTTTTGCAAAATCAAACCAGCCCAGCCACAAAATTTTGTCATTGTTCATGATTTCATACTTTTTCATAGATAGGGGTTTTGAGGTGTGTTAATATTATGAATGAAGAAGGTAGTAATTATTTGTCTAACAACCACTGTCAAGAGCATAAAGAAAGAATTGTACAGATCTTGTCCCAAAAAAACTGGTTAATTTAGATTAACGCTACAGTTTCCCAGACTGCAAGCAAAAAAGATGTCTTTATATTCTAAGGAAAAACTTGTTAAAAAGAGTGGAAATAAATTGATGGATCAGATCAAAGTCAATTGAGAGCAATTATGGACTATTTATAGCCCTACAAATTATGGGTAGCCCATAAGAAGTTTGCGACATCCCCAAACAAATTATCTCCCATTTTGCACACCAGAAATACTATTACAAGCCTTTGCCATTAGCTTCTCTCTTATACACTTTCTTTAATTGTAACTCACTCTAACTTTACTGATGGGTTGATGGATTCCTTCACCACCACTAATTTCCTTCAGTGTAATGGGATAAAACTGGCCCTTGTTTAGATACGTCATCGTATTATCTCCTGGCTTCTGCCGAAGTGATTTTGAAGCTTCCAACGTATATTCAAAGTTGTTCCTGGAAAAATTAAGAACAGGATGTTTTATAAACAACTCATTTCATGAAATCATCCAAACATAACAATCACAATGTGCTAGATATTAGAGCTGAAGACTACATGGTGGGAGTGATCATAAATGGCAGATATGTGAGAAATACAGGTGGATTGGAAATTTAAGATGATATCACCTGAATCCACTCTCATAATTTTAGGAATGAGGCAGAGGATTTGCAGACTTTAAAAATGCCACCAGAAGTATCTAGAATTTGGTACTCTGATTTAAAAATCTGATGTACCTCAATTGCTCAACTGCTGTAAAGATATTACACTCACTAATCTATACTGGGGTTACAGTATTTTACATTTGTGTAGCATGAGAAAAAAATGCTGCATTGAAAGTAATAAGAATAAAATAATAACAGTTATATAATGCTTTCAGAGCACCTCGTTTTCATTGTCTGATTAAGTGAAACGCTCAACTCTCCCCCAACTTAGAAACACTGGGACTAAAGTGATGAAAAGAGTGCTGAGACCCACTAATGTGTTTATGGTAGAAGCATTTTCTGATTCACAGCTCACTTTCTGTGGTACACCAAAAGAACAATGAAATATACTTCAGACTCAATATTAATCCACCTGCTTTTCTTTGCGAGGCCACCACTGCTTTACAATCTGCAACGCCAAACTTTTGAGTTTCAAGCCAGGGGCAGAAAAGTACCTCATTTTACCTAGGCACATTCTTGTGTACGTGTTCTGATTCACATATTTCCAAAAGGACCAGGGGTGGAATGGCCAAATCTCACCACTCAGGGCTTCAGTATTTCCTTTCACAAAGCAGAGCATGAGCAAGAGGTCCGAGCCGATGTGAGATTTGCCAAGAGAAGCTTGCAAGAGCATCAGAACCCAGCTGTTGTGCAAGAGCTAAATTTGCAGGAAAATACACTTACCCAGTAATGCTTTCAAACACATAGTCTTCAGAATTCACGTTGGCCATCCGAAGATTCAGTTCAGAAGGGAAAAAAACCTGGAGGTATTCATTAAGATTTCAGACAAACAGCCATTTTTAAATAGTTCTTCAGCACTAAATTTATCATCAATAGACTATTTGCTGACACCCATAATTCAGATACAAAACAAGCTTGGTCTAGAACCAAGGTAACCCATGTATCGCACAAACATAATTTGCTCACATTCAAGGTGAATGAGCCACATCCTATAAGGTGAGCCATGTTCTCTTGCTAGCAATTTCATACTGTACAGAAGTTGCTTTTGTTTTAAATTTAGAATTATATACCCATATCCAGCCTGAAAAAAAAATCTGCTATTTCTAAGCCATTGGACTGACATTTCAGGGGTACATAAGAATTAAAGAGGAACTGGATATCCATGTGCAGATTAGTGAGTACACTCAAAATCAGAGAAGGAATGTCATTGTTATTTATTCTCAGAGCTGGAGTTAGTTTCTGCTTTTAAGATGGTCAACATTCAAGTAGCCAAAATTCTAAGATCTGCATTTTTAATCTTTTTCCAACATAATCTCATTATGTTTATTCAGAATCTATAGTGATTATCTTACATGAATGTCTATAGCAGAGTCTGGACAATGAGCAGGAACAAAGGATGACATCTGCTACATCAAACGTCTTGTAATTATTCCCATCTATTATTTTGTTAACAAAAATTCTGTTACTTTTACTGTTTTTATTATTTGTATAGTCATAATTTGCAACGGTAAGAACTCATATTCATAAGTCTCTGGAAGGCCAATTGCTTTTCTTCATCACTACAGAAGACCCAGTTCTAGGCTAAGAACCCCATAAGCAAAAGATGCAGGTTACTTCTGTACCTCTTGCACACCTTCTTTAAAGGACTCCGAGAAGGTGGAATCAGGAGTACGACGCTGGGAATTTTGAGGCTGGCTGTTGGTGCTAAACTGGTCGGTGTTGAGACTCCGATCTAAAGCCACCACCCTCTCCGGTGCTTCTGGGTGATAGACATTTGGAGGGATGCCCACAGTAAAACTGTGCGACTGCGTTTCTGTCTTGATTGAGTGGGTGGGCATAGATGCAATGGAAACCGTGACTGTAGTATCTGGGGTGGTCAAGTGGCCCCTCTTGTCAAGGCCCATTTGGGAACTGTGTGGAAGGACAATATTTAAAGGCATGTTTTTCAAGACTTGCACTCTGTTCTCCCCAGCAGAAATCAGTGACTGTTCCATCAGGTTTGGCATACTGTTCCTAAACAAACAAGAGAACTGATTGAGTGGTAGGATTAAGCGTATGGCATAAAGAATCAATTTCAAGAGGAGAAACGCTAATGCCGAAGCTTGTTTGTTACCTTTCCTCCGTGAATTATTCTCTATTGCTACCAGTAAGCAAAAAAAGTAATCCAGGCAACACATTGTTGGAAGAAAGACAACAGAAATACTAAGCACTGAGGGAAGATTTCTAACCCTTCCACTATTTGTTCCCCTTTTTTTATTTTCTTCAGACTAGAGATAAGAGGGCAAAACAAATGCATACAATCTTTCTTTCAAAGTTAGCATTTTTGAATATCGGGATAAGTCCTTTGCCCTCTTTAAATGGTGACTATCTTTCAGTTCCTGGAATCTCTCAGAAATTCCTGAGCACCATCCTACAGTTGGTATGTCTAGCTTGAGGCTTTACATTAGCAGTTGCATTCACAAAATACACATTTTCATCAGAGACCAAGTATCTCAAGTAAAAGTCAGTGCAACTATAAAATTAAAGGCCAAACAGGCAAATCTTGTAGTGCTCGTATAGTCCTCACAACTTCAACCTCATGCTGTCCACTGTGGACTTCTCACCATACTTAAAGAATCCCTAAAGGGGGCATGCATAGGTGCACCAGCGTGCCTACCGTCCCTGTCCTACTGTTACCTTTAATTACTTATATAAAATTCTTGTTCATGTTCTATGTTTTCCACTTTTATATAACTATATATGTTTTTGACAAATAAAATAAATAAAGGTAGCAAGATCACATTGCATAATTAGTTACAAAAGCTCCATCAGAAACTCCTAACAATTGAAAGATTCGGGTTATCATTGAAAAAGATATCCATCTATGAGAAATGGGAAACTTTTCTTCCATAATATTTGAGTCCCTTCAAATCTGAAGCTGAGAGAGAAGTTGGCGATCAGTTGCAGACCCTCCATTTCAACTACTTTTGATAAAACCACAGAATTCTGAGCTGTAAAGGATCAGAATCACATTCCTGACACTTTTCAAAATTAAGCTGCAGCATTTTCTATAGATCTGTAATAATAATCTGGACAAAAATATGAATGACCTTTGGGACATGCCCAGTGTTCGAATTTTCCAAGAATTTATTCTTTTTGAAATATCCAAGTTTAATCATATAAGCCAGACACTTCTTTATTTATGTTAATCTACCTATATTAAGCTGAGAACAAGAGTGGAGTTACATTTGTATTATATCTGGATAAACCTAAGCTTTAAATGACTTGAAAAAGTCTGGGTTCCTATCTTGCACTAATTACAGTAAACCATAACTTGGTTGATTGGTTTTGCCATATAGTAGTGTGATTTGCTGACACAATTATTGTGACTAACAAATTTGTATAAGCTAAGAATGATACTTTGATTTAATCAACAGCCGAGGGGTAAACAAAATCCTGTTGTCAACTCACTATAAAAAAAACTAAATCTCAATGTAGTTAAAAATTATTCCTTTCTTTTAAAAGGATCCTGGCTTAAAACATGTATGTATACATTTCAAAACTGAATACTGAACCTTTTCCCATGATCTTGATCAGACTGGTCTACATCTGGTTTCACTGTAGAAGCTTTCCTTTCCCGGGGAACCTTGGAATATAAAATGTATCAATTACTTTATTAAAAGGACAATAACTAAGCACAGTTTTTTTAGGATTATTAACAATTACCAGAATACACTGTATCACAAATACATTTTAAAAGCATAAACATTTGGCTTGGAGATATCAGTTAAAAACAATCAGTCTTGTTTCAAAGCTAACAAGTTCAGAATTGCTTTATCAATCAAATAGGAGATTATGGCCAAGGCATTCTATTTGTTATATCTCCTATTTCAGTTTAACATTTGCTTTTAAGACATGTTGCAAATATTGTAGAAATTCTACAGTCCAAAAAAATAAATAAAAATGAATGATGATCACAGCTTTAGTAAACATGAAGTAGATTATCTGTACTTTAACGATGTTTTTTTACAAAGCGATTTGCTTGTTAGCTCAGTATCCTCCAGCATGGAAATCTGCTGTATCAGCAACACCTTTGCATCCAAACATTTTTGTCTGCTAAACACAAACCATATAAATGACAGTGGGAACACCCTCTTTAAGCAGCTGACTACTTCTCAAAAAGGCAAGAATGTTGTACAAAATGGCATTAAGCACAACTTAGCAAATCAGCGGGGTGTGTATATGTGCAGTGAGTCAAGAAGCACTGGAAAAACACAGACTCAACTGTAGGCAGTGCTTTGTTTGCTTGTAAGTCAACCATAAGCCACCTTGGAAGGCTATCATCACCAGAACATAGAATTTTCAGGGTTGGTCTATATATTTCAGGAATTCTGTGTTGAAACTCCAGGTCCAATAGACTATTAAAAGATGATGATGGTGAGATGATGGTGATGTTATGATGACAATGATGACTACATCATTGAATCCCTAAGGATTCTTGGCAGTTTACAGAGAAGACACATAGGAAACAATATGCATAATAATGCCATACACATAATGACCATGCATATAAACTGCTTTGATTTAATATACAAATACTGTAAAATAAAATTAATCAAACCAAACCAAAAGGAAATAAAGCCACAAATGCCTTTTCGAGACCTCTCTTCAGTCTGGCAGTTAGTTCTGAAGAGAGATCAGTACTCATACAGTGGAATCTCAGGTGACGACGGTAATCCGTTCCGAGAATTTGGTCATCACCCAATTTGGTCTTCACTGGAAGCACATGCGCATAAAAAAAATGTCATGGCATGGAAGGGGAAAGCGGCGTGGAAGGGGGGGGTCGCCACCCAAGTACCCATTTGCGACCAGAGGTAAAAACTTTTGTTCATCACCCGATTTGGTTGCGAACAGAAGCACTCGCGACCAGAGGTTCCACTTGTGCTTGTGTTGGGCTTATAACCCTAGGGAAGAGAGAAAAGTAGGTAACGGTAAAGGTTTCCCTGTCCAGTCATGTCCAACAGTAGGGTGCAACTATTTAGGTCTTAATAGTAACATGAGGCTGACAGAAACCCATACAGTTTATTGTTGCTAACCCGCGCATGAAGAATGCGTGTTAATTCCAAGCAGTCCCAAGCTCCCATGAGCTACCTTATAGTAGTCATACAAGAGGCCCAAAGCAGCTGCGCTGTCTTCGTCCCCGTTGATGCTCATCATGGCTTTGGTAGCTGCTGTAAGGGGGTTTTCAAGAAAGGACTTCCAGGCTTCATCCTCACTAGTGTATGCTCGCCTTTGGGAATAGAGGGCTTCATTCTGAAGAACCAAGACAGGCCTTTTGCTTGAAAGAGAAAGAAAGAGAAAGAGAGAGAGATTGAACAAAATACAATTACAAAGAAGTTGAACACAAACTTTGACTGGCATCCAGAAAGTAAAGTACTTCCACCACCTATTGAAGTTGTGTGTGTCAGACTACAGTGCCCTTGTTGCCATTGACCATGTTTTATCATGAATCTGGGAGGTATAGGTTGTCTTACACACTAAGCCATAATGTTCAGATTCAAACTTACCCCCAAACCAACCACATTATGACTTAGGATGAAACGTTGGGTGACAATCTGAGGGTACCCATTATCTGATCCATCATTGTTAACTGGCATAGTCTGATTTCATTCACAACTCAAAGTGCACAAAGAAACACAACATTTTGTAAGTTGTGCATATCTTGCATATTACATTAATAGCTTACACCTTCTTGGCCAGGCTCAATCCATTCTGCAGCAAAAGGCCACAGCACACAAACAAAGACACTCACAGACTGTTCCCCAGCTATGGAACGTGACGTTCAACTTTATTATTATACAATATCATAAGTATTACTATCCCAATTCTATTTGTTAGAAATCCAAGGAGGAAAAATATTTTCATTTTCATTAGCTATCGATGATCAAAATTAGGAAATTATACACGGTGACTTAGGAATGTTGATCCCATTCCTTTTTCAATGTTCTTCTAGGGCTGTGAAACTGTAACTTTCATGTGCACTGGAATTTCAGTATACCCCATCAGCCTGGCCAGCCAAAATTTGGAGAAAGTTTAGAATATTGGAGGGATTTGTAACCTGTTGTAAGCTCAAAAATTGATTTGGTCTTGAAATGAGCCACTAATGAATTTCAGATTGGGCCATGACAGAAAGAGAAATTTAATGTCATTATTTAGGTGTGATACAGTTAGTATGATTATCACCATTATATTTCATCATTTTCCACTTAGGCCTATTAAAATTTCAAATTTGGTGACAATTTCTGGAGGAGTTCTGCTTACTGTATCCAAATGAGAAGGACAGACAGCCCTGCTTGCACGCCTCTGATCTAGAGATTTCTTATGTGCTTTAAGGATGTTAGGACCTGCTGGTATCTGCCTGACATCAAATCAGATAATTAGTCAAGACCTCCCAGTCATGCCTGGGGATTTGAGCTACAGGTAGATAACAGGTATAACCTAGCTGGAATTTAATATGTAAGAGACATTTGTTTTTACAATAAATTATTATCTCCCATTAAGTTTAAAACTTAAAGTCAACATACTTATGGAAAAGGCTTCAGAGGAGTTAATTTTTGTAGAACAATTAATGCGAACTTGAAAAGCAAAAGGCAAACACCGAAACCTGTATTTTAAAAATATTGACTTGATTTTTATGTTTTGGATAGAGCCTCAAGCTTTCTCTCATCTTGTGAGCTAGAACCGAGGCCCCCAACCTTTTGGGCACCAGGGACCGGTTCTATGGAGAAATGTTTTTCTGCGGAACGGAGGGGACGTGTTACATGGTGCCTGCATCCCACGGATGGGGCTTTGCTTGTTTCCGTGCACTGGTTGCTGGCATGCCGCGGCCCGTTGCCGGTCCATAAACCGGGGGTTGGGGACCCCTAAGCTAGAACACAGCAATTCAGAGCTACCTGTAGCCTCACCTGTATTGGATACAGTCAAAATCTCCTCTAGCCAACAATCGTAGCCCTATCAATTCAACCTGTGTAGAAAACAGTGTGAAAGGCAACACCAGCATGACCATTTTTGCCCTCGAAATCCACATTTTGGGTCCAATTCAAGTGAGACTTTCCATTTCTGGTGACTCAGATGGATTGAACTCAGTGTTTTGTCTGTTTCTTATTTCAGCATACACACTTATTTATCTATTTATTTGATTTCTATAGCTATCCAGAATCAAGTTGGTTAAGTTGGGCAGCTATAGAGATCGAATGAATGAATGAAGTACAGTACTTGCATAGAAAGAAACTTGCACAGAGTAATGCCCACTATCTAAAAGGCTTTTTTGCCCTAATAAATATGTTAAAAATATTCAACACAATTTTAAAGGTAACTTCTAAAATGCTGTTTATCCAACATCTGCTTTGTCCCAGCAGATGAGATAATGCTGCTTGAGCTGGCTTTAAACCAGTTAAAACACAGTTTGTCCTTGAGCATGCACAAGATTTAATTAGCATTTAAGACAGAATCAAGAGTTTTGCTTCATATTGTATATTTCTGGAAGGGCTGGAACCACATGTAAACATAAGATACCATCAGTCCTTGAAGCAAAAGTAGCAGAAACCTACAAAGGACACTCTTTTTTGTCAAGCACTGATGTTGGAACCTATAATTTCCATAATATCAAGCCAATATTCCCCAAATATCTAAATGCCACCTGCCTGGAGAAAATCAATGTCACTCTTCATCACACGTCCCTTTTTTAGAAAGGATAAAATATGGCCCATATGATATAATTGTTGGTTTCATAATTCACTGAATAACCATTTCCACAAAGTACTCATAATGGATTCTACATCAACCTGTAGAGTAATAATATCAAGAGGAATACCACAAGGCTCCAGCTGTCCAAACTTTTTATTAACGACCTGTACCCAGGTGATTAACGAATTTTCAGATGGCCCAAACTAGAAAGGGTTAACAATTTAAAAGAGGAAGAGAAAAGATCTAGTCAGACTTGAACAATGGGCCAAACCAAACAAGACAAAATTTAATTGGGAGATTAGCGAAATCCTAAAGCTAGGGAGTGAAAAGGTATAAGCATAGGAAGGGGAGCACCTGGCTTGGTAGTAGTATATTTGAAAAATATTTGGGTGTTCTGTAGAAGATCATAAGTTGAACATGAGCCAATAGTTGTAATGAGGTTGCAAAGAGAGCAAATGCTATTTTGGGCTATATTAACACAGAGTCCAGAAACAGAGCATAGAGCACAGGAAGAAATTGTCCCAATCTGCTCTGCTTTGCTTAGATAACATTGGAATAGCATGTTGTTCTTGGCACTGCGGTCTAAAAAGGACATCAATAAATGAGGGAATTCAGAAAAGGGCAAACAAAATGGTGAGAGATGGGAAATCAAGTTTTGCAAGGAACTACATATGTTTGCCTGCAGAAGAGAAGACCGAGGGGAGGTATGACTGTAGACTTCAGATTGTCATACTGAGGAAGAAGTACAATTGTCACAATTGGCCTGGGGGCAACGATCGGAACCAATGGCTTGAACCACGCAGATTCAGGCTATATATTAGGAGATACCTGTATATTAGGAGATACTGGTATATAGGATATATAGGAGATCCTGCCAGTAAAAGCGGTCAGCCAGCAGAACAGCCATTTCATGGACCAATATATTCTCCTTTACAGAAGCAGTTGAGCAACCCTTTGTGCAAAGTGCTTCAGCAGTAAGGCAGAATAAAATAACCTCTGAAGTCCTTTCCAATTCTTATCATTCAAACTTTCAGATTATAGGACAGGAACTGCTCTATTTGCTCTGGGCTAAAAATGTGTATTAGCGAAGGCCAGAAAATCGCCTCGATTTCTCGGAAGTTTTCAATCTATTGGATAGAATTTATGTCTGAATTGCTGAATTATCTGGGGGGTGGAAGCTAGTGAGGTCCACTCTAACTGAAAGAAAGATGTGGTCTCCACTGCTCCATAGGGCAATCATGTGGGATTTCACACAGGATATACTTTTCTCCCACATTACTTATATAGTATTTTCATGAAAATTCTCAGCAGAGATATCTACAAAACTGAGGCATGGTGTAATATTTACTATTCCCTTTCAGCAAATCCCAAATGCAACAATGGATTAAATGGTATCTTAAATCAGTGGCCAGATGGATTAAGCCAAATTATGTAACCTGGTGAAAGGTATATAGCCTAAGGTAAGGGGCACTTTGGGATTTATCACCATTCTTGAAAGTCCAAATAATGCCTGTCAAGCAAAATATTTTTTTACCACCCTCACCTGATTTATCATCTGTACACTCTTCTGAAAAAGGATTTGTCCTATTAAAAATCTACAGGTAACATCTACAACAGGCTACTGCTCTTGAAAGAGCTGAGATGTTTCATTCGGTCCATTTAGTTGTGAACAGTTACTGGCTTCAAAATCCATGTTTTACAAGTCCTAAAGTAGTAAAAATTTAATTCTGTGATGAAAATCCAGATTCTAGTGGTTACTTTTAAAATCCTAGTAGGACTAAGCAGAGATCTGGCTTTGAAGGGTGACTTGGAATGTGTGTGGGTGTGCACATTAGACCATTCAGCATTTCCTTAAATCCAAAGCCTATTTTCCTGGAATTGTATGTCTGCCACTGTGTGTGCCCATGGAAAGAGATAATTTCTTTAAGTAGCTGCTGACAGATGCAATATGTATTCCAAGTCACTTTTTCTCCTTTAAATCCAGAAATTAGCACAGCTCTAAATTCTTTATTATGTGGGACCATGACATTATCCATTCTCCTTTCTACTACATAATCCTGTCTGGACATCTATTTTTTATGAATCACAACAAATATATTGAAATTGTGTTTTTGTTGGCTGAAATTACACTGGCATCACCAAGAATAGATTTTTTCTAACGGCAGAAAGAGTAGGATGGAAATGGGGTGTATTTTAAGCAGACTCACTGACCAGTTGTTAGCAACTGAAAACATCAGACAAGATCTTGATTCCGCGGGGTAAATGCAGTTGTTGCTTCCATCCTCTTTCTCTACTAATTCCTTTGC